>JAVANC010000027.1:1947727-2082727 GCA_033319125.1 Parnassius glacialis
CCAACTTCACTATTAATGCCATAATAATGAATACTATAAAAAGTAAAATGCCTGTTGTAGAAGTACCTTCTGAGGTTCGTGAAAATTTTAAACATATAGTTTTAGCAGACAAACAGTTCGACAAACCCACTAATATCGACATGCTGCGGGGCGCAGAGCTATTCCATAAAATTTATGATGGCCAACGCCTAGAGATAGGTCCTGGGTTTACCAGTCGCTCTACATAGTGTCTTTGGGTGGGTGCTCACTGGCAAAATTGATCACAGCTGTCACCCTCCACCTATGGTTTCTTCCCTCGTTACTTCCACCCAGCTGTTGAATGACGTGGTCAAGCGTTTTTGGGAGAGGTCGAAGAACCACCGAAAATATTTATATCGAACCCTGAAGATGTTAAATGCGAAGAACTATACTCTACTCTTGTGTCACGTAAACCTGACGGTCGTTACGTCGTTCCTTTACCACTAACGGTTAACCGTCTAGAGCTTTGCGGTTCTGTCCTTCTAGGGCGAGTTCTTAAGCACATGCAAAACTTGCTGCGAGATAAAATCCCTCTCAGTAAAGTGATTGCCTTTACTGATAGTAACACAGTTCTATCATGGGTTACACACGGAACCTCATAAAATGAAGACTTTTGTTTCCCATCGCGTTGCGAAAATCATCCACGATGTATCAGTTAATAGCTGGCAATACGTATCGACATATGATAATCCTGCCGATCATTGCAGTCGAAGTCTTAGCGGTTCACGGTCAGGTCCAAATTGGCTCGCTAACGATTCCTCCACTTGGCCAGTAAAGTGCAAGTGGGAATCACAAGATTCCGTACCCGAGTTACTCTCTACTGCTCATGTATCTCAAACGGATACTAGCTCTGCTGATTTTGACTTTATTAGTGGACTGTTAGACCGCTACTCTACACTATCCCGCGTCCAGCGTGTGCTAGCTTGGTGTCTGCGTGCTGTAGCAGCGTTCAAACGAAACTATAAAACTAAGAACTTCCTGAGTGTATCAGAGCTGGAGCAGTCTATCGTCTATATGGTTCGACATGAACAAAAACTTCATCTTACAGATGAAGTCAAGGCCACCAAATCCGTTAAAAAACTGAGTCCATTTATTGATGATGCGGGATTTCTGCGAGTGGGGGGCCGTCTAAAGCACTCTAATCTACCGGCAACAGTAAAACATCCCGTATTGTTGCCAAAGGCTTCACGCTTATCCTTGTTGATCATAGATCACTTTCATGTCAATTACTTACACTGTGGTCCTCGTACTCTTCAATCGATTATTCTGCGTAGATATTGGATACTTGTCATCCGTAACTTAATCCGGTCGCGTTTATCTAAATGCATAGCATGTTTTAAAGTAAAACCGGTTGCTTGTCAGCCTTTAATGGGAAATCTTCCTTCACCATGAGTACAACCTACGCGGTGTTTCCCAAAATGTCGGAATCGACTTTGCCGGTCCATTTATAGTGAAGGAAAGTCGTAGACGAAACGCTCGTACTTACAAGGCCTACGTGTGTGTATTCGTTTGCCTCGCGGTAAAGGCTATCCATCTTGAGGCAGTAACCGAGCTCTCGACTTCTGCTTTTCTTGCGGCGTTAGATCGCTTCGTATCACGTCGTGGCCTTTGTACCTTCATAGTCACCGACTTCGGCACTAACTTTATTGGTGCCCGCCGTTACCTTAACGAACTACAACAAATGGTTTGTAAGAATAAGGATTCGCTTGAGTCTAGTCTTGCGAAACGAAACATTATCTGGCGACTGAACCCTCCTACCGGGAGTAATTTTGGTGGCATATTTGAGAGCGGTGTAAAATCAATGAAGTTTCACTTAAACGCGTTATAGGGTTACAAGTATTGACATTCGAGGAGCTCATAACAATTCTTACTAAAGTCGAAGCCGTACTTAACTCGCGACCGTTGTGCTGTCTATCATCGGATCCTAATGAGGTCGATATTCTTACACCTGGCCATTTTTTGGTCCATGGTTTTCTTATATCGTTACCAGAACCTGAACTCTCTAAGGAATATGTTCCACCTCGGGCCCGCTGGCAGATGTTGCAAAAACTTACACAGTCTTTTTGGCATATTTGTCAACGCGATTATTTCCATACCTTACAGCAACGCGCGAAATGGTTTCGAGAACAGCCAAATATTCATGTCGGAGATATTGTACTAATTGTCGATAGCAATTTACCACCACTAGAGTGGCGTTCAGGTAGAGTTCAAGACGTGCATCCCGGCAAAGACGGTGTAGTGCGCGTGGTCACCCTACGAACTACTAATGGACTCCTTAAGAGACCAGTAAATAAACTGTGTCCTCTACCTTTAAATCAATAATATATAGCTATACTTAAAAACAAAAAAAATGTCAATTTTTTCTCATAATTAATATTATGGTTTTTTTCGTTATTTAGCTTGTAGGTATAGTTAGTTATTAAATTTTGTTGCCATACATACCTTTCTAATAGGTATGCAACTCAAATTCAAGTATTAATACTATTGTTAGGTAGATATTATTCAGTCTCTATTTCGTGAAGTAGGTAGTTTTATAGGGAGAACTGCTATTATTACTCATGAAATCTGAAACGATTTCAAGTGGGGGGAATTATGTACTGGCTTGCCTTCCTAACTTTTCTATCAAATCCTTCCTTCCAATTATATGCAAAACAAAACTTATGGCGCCATTTGTTGGCCTACAATAAAAGCATCTGCAAAAGAAGTCGACGCGATCGATACCCCACATGTAATCAAGATTCAAGACGAACTGCATCGGTAATGGCTGTTCTTGTCTTCCTTCCAAAATAAAGTCAATGTAATTAAGCGTTAGTGAGTGTGCCGGGTCGACCCCGCTGTGCGCATAGACTGTATAATCACGTAGGAGTGTGGTCAAGGAAGACTGAAGCCTTCCACATCCGAAGATATTGTTGAAGCCAAGTTGAAGTTGACCGCCGCTGCTGTGTGAGTTTACCCATTTCATTTACCCTTCCTCGTGGGCCAGACTAATTTTCTCTCACTGTAGGTAAATTAAGTAGCAATTCAAAATCAAATTCTCTTTATTTGTTATCTCAAGTAGAAGTATCGCGATTACTACAAAAACGGAGTTCAATCCGCGCAATTTCTATTCCAACTGTTAACACAGTGAACTGGTAAAACTGCCATCACCACTGTAGTTAAATAATCTTAAAGATCACTACGGTTATCTAAATTAGACATTGCAATAAATAATAATGAACGTATGTATATATGAATAGATAAATAAATAATATATATTATAATATAAATGAAAACTATTGGTAAATCCAATTGTGCATGCCCTAAGCGCATTAAAAAAGTTACGAAAAGCAATGTCAACCTCAATTTTAAAAAAGTTTGGAAAATCAAAAGTGCACGACTCATAATGCTCATATGATATTCATATCATCATTCAGGTCACTCCATAAAGTCCAAGACGTATTTAAGTATAAATCACTCACTTTAAGTACGTACATCCTACTTACTTTTAGTACGAACTACTATTATTTATTCTGTACTTTTAAAATATTGTAATAAAAATCTCGGATTATAATTATAATCAAGCATGTATGAAATTTGGTTTTTCGAATATTTTTGTATTTGTAAAGCGAACTTTTTGAACCGCTGCGAACAACCGATACAATATCCAGTCACGACGGCGGTTGACGCCGAAGTGATTAAATGGGGCAGTCTATTTAGTAAAATAAATAATTACAAGACTGCTAAAATACCGATTATTTACGTCGAAAAAAATTAACTATAACTTAACAAAAGTTTATTTCTCATAACTACTGAGATAATAGTCTCTGAATAACGAAGAAAAACGCACTATCACAAGATTTTGGTCGACGGTATCGCCTTAAGGCGCTAGTAGAACGTACTAAAAATTGAATTACCTACCTAATCTAACAACTGAAAAAAAAACTATGCAATCTTGACCACTTGCTATTGGTTTCATTGTAATTTACATAAATTTTCTTACAGCACTTTATCTCTAATAACATGAATTTATATACAAATAAAGTAATAATTTAAACAGTATAAAGAAGTGAAAATAAAATACACGTAAAATAATAAGAATGGAATAATATACTATAACGAAGCGGAACAAAACCTCACCATATTGATTAGGCTACGTAATATATTACTGTGCCAAAACTTAGTAATTTAATGCACCTTAATCTATGCTACAACATTTAAGTTAAATATTTAACGTAGAACAAATTATAAATACCTCAGTTTATAATTTAAATGTGCTAAGAAAATTAAAAAATAAATGAAAAGAAAGTAAAAATTTTACTACTTTACGTCACGGTTGGTAGCACATATTGTAATTTAATTACAATTCAATTACAATTCAAAATGTAGATGCGCTGTCACCCGTGAGGACTAAGATGGAATGCCTCATTTCCAGTAAAAAGGGCCTCTGGTCACCTGCACTCACCAAGTGAAACGCAGAAGTAAACCTCTACTTCACGCTGGTATTCTGTGAGGTCGTGGTACCACCCCGGTTCGAGCCGGCCCATCCGTGCGACAGCAAAAGCTGCCGCGTGGCTCTACCACTGTTAGAAGTTTAGAAGTTTTAGAATAGAAGCTAAGATTATACAAAAACGAAAGTTAAAAATAAAACGTCTACATATTGTATACAAATATCTTAATGGGATCACTTCTTAGCTATGTGACCTTGCTTGGACTTCGCCGTTGCAATATTCACGAGCGACTACAAAAACATAATTTCGAAGCTTGGTCAAAAATTTAGACACTGTGATTGCACAGCCTTTAAAGCTGTGATTTTGTATACCTATATATTTGTGTATGTAAAAGGCACTATGAAACCGCAGCATCCTTCTTTTAGCAAGTTTACAGGCGAATTAAGAAAGCAAAAAATGTTGTCTTTAAAACGGGGTGCTTATTGGTCAGCAAGTTATGTTTACAAAACCCATTCAATATTCAGAAACAGCTACAGAAGTTAGTTATGAAATTTCTCGAATGATAGCAAAGCGAAGTCGCCCCTTCAATGATGGGGATTATGTAAAAGAATGCATAGAAATTTCCGCTAAGAAAATGTGTCCAGAAGCAGCAAAAAAGTTTTAGAAAAATTCAACTGAATTGTATGACTATCCAAAGACGAATTATGTCTTTGTCATATTTTTTGTCGGAACAATTAAATGAAAAAACTATGATCATTGAATTTTTTTCATTAGCACTCGACGAATCCACTGGTATTAGTGCCACAGCTCAACTTCTGATATTCATACGAGGTGTTACTCAAGATTTTGAAGTCTTAGAAGAGTTATTAGGAATGTGTTCATTGAAAGGTCAAACCAGAGGAGTTGATATACTCAATGTACTTTTGGGTATGAATGTTCAAAAACTGATTTGGACTTATCAAAATTATCGGGAGTAGCGACTGACCGTGCTCCTTCGATGATTGTTGTCAATTCTGGGCTAGATACTTTGCTGAAAAAGCATCTGCAAGAAAAAAACATAAACGCGGAAGATCTCATGCATTTTCACTACATTATACACCAAGAAGCCCTCTGTTCTAAAAAAAATTGAATTTCAAAATGTCATGAAAGTGGTAGTTTCGACTGTAAATTTCATAAAATCACAAGGACTCAATCACAGGCAATTCAAACAATTCCTTGATGACATCGAAAGCGAATATGGAGATTTACTGTATTATACAGAAGTAACGTGGCTAAGTCGTGGATTGACACTGGAACGATTTCTAAATTTAATAGAGGAAATTGAAATATTTTTGGCGGAAAAGCAAAGGGATGTCTCGGAACTTAAAAATCCGGATTGGTTGTGTGATTTGGCTTGTTGAGTTGATATTACAAATCATTTGAATGTCTTGAACACACGGCTTCAAGGCGAAAATCAACTGATATCCCAGCTCTACGCTCATGTATCATCATTTCAATGCAAGCTGACACTTTTCAGATCGCAATTGAATTCTGGAAATTACAATCATTTTCCGAATTATAAGGAATTGGCTGAAAAAATTCAAAAAATTGCGATTAATTTCAGTTATGTAGAAAAAGCTAGATAATTTGATTCAATCTTTTCAAGACAGATTTTCGGAGTTTAAAAAAGTGAAACCCTCTGTTAGACATATTCAGCAATCCTTTCACGATTTCAGTTGAAAATGCGCCAGAGTCAATGCAGTTAGTAATTATCAACATTTAAAACAACCAAGATTTACGCAACAAATTCAACGAAGGAGACTTGCTGAACTTCTACAGCTGCATTGATAAAAATACGTACAAAGAGTTGCGCATAAACGCTCTGAAATGTGCCAGCTTATTTGGTTCTACCTATATATGTAAACAAACCTTTTCAATACTAAATAATAATAAAACAAAAAATCGAAACCGCCTTGCAAATGAAAGTTTGGAAGCAATTTTACGTGTTGCTACAAGTAAATTTGAGACAAATATAAAAAAGATTGTAAGCACTATGCAGTGCCATGCTTCAAATTAATAAATTCTTTTTCAATTTCAATACATTATTATCAATTCTTTATTGTCTTTAATTACCTAAACTTCTGGCGGCCCGCCATCAGTTCATAATTTGCCCGAGTGGCCCCTAGTCTTAATAAGTCTGTGCATCACTGTTAGCTGGTATCAAGGTTCTACATTGTAGAACCTTGATGTAGAACCTTGATACCAGCTTACGTGGTGTCTTCTTTTGTTACGTCTGGAATCTCATGGAAGAGCAACATCTTCCTACGCTCCGCATCTCTATGTTATCAGCATTACGGGCAAGCAACTCCATCTGCTACTGAAAACTATTCAGTGCTTGTCCAACAAATGTCTTAAAAGATGCATAATCAGCAGCAAGGGTAGTAGTACTAGGTGTTGCACTGGGCGCCTTCCGTAACGCTTCCTCAAATGCATTCATCATTTTGTGAAACACTCATGAAGTAGGACATAGTGGTTTTTGATTGATGTGTCCATAATATAGTGAAGTGAGGTAATATATGTGCTCGTTTGTCACCCTTATCCTATAAAAAAAAACTTAATTTAATAATAATTAAATTACAATATGTGCTACCAACCGTGACGTAAAGTAGTAAAATTTTTTACTTTCTTTTCATTTATTTTTTAATTTTCTTAGCACATTTAAATTATAAACTGAGGGTATTTATAATTTGTCTACGTTAAATATTTAACTTAAATGTTGTAGCATAGATTAAGGTGCATTAAATTACTAAGTTTTGGCACAGTAATATATTACGTAGCCTAATCAATATGGTGAGGTTTTGTTCCGCTTCGTTATAGTATATTATTCCATTCTTATTATTTTACGTGTATTTTATTTTCACTTATTTATACTGTTTAAATTATTACTTTATTTGTATATAAATTCATGTTATTAGAGATAAAGTGCTGTAAGAAAATTTATGTAAATTACAATGAAACCAATAGCAAGTGGTCAAGATTGCATAGTTTTTTTTTCAGTTGTTAGATTAGGTAGGTAATTCAATTTTTAGTACGTTCTACTAGCGCCTTAAGGCGATACCTCGACCAAAAATCTTGTGATAGTGCGTTTTTCTTCGTTATTCAGAGACTATTATCTCAGTAGTTATGAGAAATAAACTTTTGTTAAGTTATAGTTAATTTTTTTCGACGTAAATAATCGGTATTTTAGCAGTCTTGTAATTATTTATTTTACTAAATAGACTGCCCCATTTAATCACTTCGGCGTCAACCGCCGTCGTGACTGGATATTGTATCGGTTGTTCGCAGCGGTTCAAAAAGTTCGCTTTACAAATACAAAATATTCGAAAAAACCAAATTTCATACATGCTTGATTATAATTATAATCCGAGATTTTTATTACAATATTTTAAAAGTACAGAATAAATAATAGTAGTTCGTACTAAAAGTAAGTAGGATGTAGTACGTACTTAAAGTGAGTGATTTATACTTAAATACGTCTTGGACTTTATGGAGTGACCTGAATGATGATATGAATATCATATGAGCATTATGAGTCGTGCACTTTTGATTTTCCAAACTTTTTTAAAATTGAGGTTGACATTGCTTTTCGTAACTTTTTTAATGCGCTTAGGGCATGCACAATTGGATTTACCAATAGTTTTCATTTATATTATAATATATATTATTTATTTATCTATTCATATATACATACGTTCATTATTATTTATTGCAATGTCTAATTTAGATAACCGTAGTGATCTTTAAGATTATTTAACTACAGTGGTGATGGCAGTTTTACCAGTTCACTGTGTTAACAGTTGGAATAGAAATTGCGCGGATTGAACTCCGTTTTTGTAGTAATCGCGATACTTCTACTTGAGATAAAAATAAAGAGAATTTGATTTTGAATTGCTACTTAATTTACCTACAGTGAGAGAAAATTAGTCTGGCCCACGAGGAAGGGTAAATGAAATGGGTAAACTCACACAGCAGCGGCGGTCAACTTCAACTTGGCTTCAACAATATCTTCGGATGTGGAAGGCTTCAGTCTTCCTTGACCACACTCCTACGTGATTATACAGTCTATGCGCACAGCGGGGTCGACCCGGCACACTCACTAACGCTTAATTACATTGACTTTATTTTGGAAGGAAGACAAGAACAGCCATTACCGATGCAGTTCGTCTTGAATCTTGATTACATGTGGGTATCGATCGCGTCGACTTCTTTTGCAGATGCTTTTATTGTAGGCCAACAAATGGCGCCATAAGTTTTGTTTTGCATATAATTGGAAGGAAGGATTTGATAGAAAAGTTAGGAAGGCCAAGCCAGTACATAATTCCCCCCACTTGAAATCGTTTCAGATTTCATGAGTAATAATAGCAGTTCTCCCTATAAAACTACCTACTTCACGAAATAGAGACTGAATAATATCTACCTAACAATAGTATTAATACTTGAATTTGAGTTGCATACCTATTAGAAAGGTATGTATGGCAACAAAATTTAATAACTAACTATACCTACAAGCTAAATAACGAAAAAAACCATAATATTAATTATGAGAAAAAATTGACATTTTTTTTGTTTTTAAGTATAGCTATATATTATTGATTTAAAGGTAGAGGACACAGTTTATTTACTGGTCTCTTAAGGAGTCCATTAGTAGTTCGTAGGGTGACCACGCGCACTACACCGTCTTTGCCGGGATGCACGTCTTGAACTCTACCTGAACGCCACTCTAGTGGTGGTAAATTGCTATCGACAATTAGTACAATATCTCCGACATGAATATTTGGCTGTTCTCGAAACCATTTCGCGCGTTGCTGTAAGGTATGGAAATAATCGCGTTGACAAATATGCCAAAAAGACTGTGTAAGTTTTTGCAACATCTGCCAGCGGGCCCGAGGTGGAACATATTCCTTAGAGAGTTCAGGTTCTGGTAACGATATAAGAAAACCATGGACCAAAAAATGGCCAGGTGTAAGAATATCGACCTCATTAGGATCCGATGATAGACAGCACAACGGTCGCGAGTTAAGTACGGCTTCGACTTTAGTAAGAATTGTTATGAGCTCCTCGAATGTCAATACTTGTAACCCTATAACGCGTTTAAGTGAAACTTCATTGATTTTACACCGCTCTCAAATATGCCACCAAAATTACTCCCGGTAGGAGGGTTCAGTCGCCAGATAATGTTTCGTTTCGCAAGACTAGACTCAAGCGAATCCTTATTCTTACAAACCATTTGTTGTAGTTCGTTAAGGTAACGGCGGGCACCAATAAAGTTAGTGCCGAAGTCGGTGACTATGAAGGTACAAAGGCCACGACGTGATACGAAGCGATCTAACGCCGCAAGAAAAGCAGAAGTCGAGAGCTCGGTTACTGCCTCAAGATGGATAGCCTTTACCGCGAGGCAAACGAATACACACACGTAGGCCTTGTAAGTACGAGCGTTTCGTCTACGACTTTCCTTCACTATAAATGGACCGGCAAAGTCGATTCCGACATTTTGGAAACACCGCGTAGGTTGTACTCATGGTGAAGGAAGATTTCCCATTAAAGGCTGACAAGCAACCGGTTTTACTTTAAAACATGCTATGCATTTAGATAAACGCGACCGGATTAAGTTACGGATGACAAGTATCCAATATCTACGCAGAATAATCGATTGAAGAGTACGAGGACCACAGTGTAAGTAATTGACATGAAAGTGATCTATGATCAACAAGGATAAGCGTGAAGCCTTTGGCAACAATACGGGATGTTTTACTGTTGCCGGTAGATTAGAGTGCTTTAGACGGCCCCCCACTCGCAGAAATCCCGCATCATCAATAAATGGACTCAGTTTTTTAACGGATTTGGTGGCCTTGACTTCATCTGTAAGATGAAGTTTTTGTTCATGTCGAACCATATAGACGATAGACTGCTCCAGCTCTGATACACTCAGGAAGTTCTTAGTTTTATAGTTTCGTTTGAACGCTGCTACAGCACGCAGACACCAAGCTAGCACACGCTGGACGCGGGATAGTGTAGAGTAGCGGTCTAACAGTCCACTAATAAAGTCAAAATCAGCAGAGCTAGTATCCGTTTGAGATACATGAGCAGTAGAGAGTAACTCGGGTACGGAATCTTGTGATTCCCACTTGCACTTTACTGGCCAAGTGGAGGAATCGTTAGCGAGCCAATTTGGACCTGACCGTGAACCGCTAAGACTTCGACTGCAATGATCGGCAGGATTATCATATGTCGATACGTATTGCCAGCTATTAACTGATACATCGTGGATGATTTTCGCAACGCGATGGGAAACAAAAGTCTTCATTTTATGAGGTTCCGTGTGTAACCATGATAGAACTGTGTTACTATCAGTAAAGGCAATCACTTTACTGAGAGGGATTTTATCTCGCAGCAAGTTTTGCATGTGCTTAAGAACTCGCCCTAGAAGGACAGAACCGCAAAGCTCTAGACGGTTAACCGTTAGTGGTAAAGGAACGACGTAACGACCGTCAGGTTTACGTGACACAAGAGTAGAGTATAGTTCTTCGCATTTAACATCTTCAGGGTTCGATATAAATATTTTCGGTGGTTCTTCGACCTCCCAAAAACGCTTGACCACGTCATTCAAAAGCTGGGTGGAAGTAACGAGGGAAGAAACCATAGGTGGAGGGTGACAGCTGTGATCAATTTTGCCAGTGAGCACCCACCCAAAGACACTATGTAGAGCGACTGGTAAACCAGGACCTATCTCTAGGCGTTGGCCATCATAAATTTTATGGAATAGCTCTGCGCCCCGCAGCATGTCGATATTAGTGGGTTTGTCGAACTGTTTGTCTGCTAAAACTATATGTTTAAAATTTTCACGAACCTCAGAAGGTACTTCTACAACAGGCATTTTACTTTTTATAGTATTCATTATTATGGCATTAATAGTGAAGTTTGGACTATCAGAATCCGTTGGCATTACCACGCATGAAGTTTCACCCTTTATTTGATGCACTAAATTTTTTCCTAAACCTGCTACAGCTAAATTGCAGCGGCGAATGGGCAACCCTAAACGTTGAGCGAGTGATAACGTCATAAAACTATCCTGAGCTCCACTGTCAATAAGTGCGCGGGCGGTAGTATACAGAGCGGGAGCACCGCAACCGCGCACGCGCACTACACATGTGCCGAGCAAAACGAGAGCACGACTATGACCAACGTGAGCGCTGGTAGTCACGGAGCTCGCAGTCGCGGTCAAGTCGTCAACCGTAACTACTGTTTTGTCGCTAGTCTTGTCAGTGGACCAACACGGAACAGCAGCAATGGTAGTGTTATCGTGGAACAACGAATGATGACGCTCACCACAAGTTGAGCAAGTAATTTTTGAAAAACATTTTTTTGTATTATGATTTAAACGTAAACAATTCATGCAAATATTTTTATTACACACTAAGCCGTATCTTTCAGAAATATCAAGTTCTTGAAACTTAGGACATTTGAAAAGCGCATGTGCTGCCCCGCAACAAAGACAATCAGCTGTTTTATTTGCAGCATTTGAAGCTATAGCAGTGTTCGACGGCAACGATGTGGATTTAGGATACTGTTTATTATTGAGACTATTTCGTGTCCCGGTGGCACGTAAATTATTTTTATATGACTGTCCCGATTTAAAAACAGACCCGGAACAGTTACCCGATTGACTAACCTCTAGAACTTTGACATAACTTTGTAAAAAACTCAACAAATCAGAAAAGGTAGGAATTTGTTTCCCGTTTTGCACCTCAAAACGTTTACGTGTATCAGAATCTAAGACACGCGCAGCTAAATAAAACAAAATGAACTCATCTAATTTCTTAATTTTCATAGCATTAACGGTTTCATTCAACACATTGGTTAAATTACGTAAATCGGCATAATTACTGGACTTCAAAGGAAGGAAGCAACAAATTTTGTCTAAGTACGTTGCGGCCAAAATTCGTTTGTTTTGGAACCGCTCGATAAGTGCGTCAAAAACAATTTGGTAGTTATCAGAGGTAACAGGCACTCCCTTTGCGGTTGACAACGCCGAGCCCGAGAGACACGTCAACAAATAATGACTCTTTTCGATTGACCTTATATTAATGTTTTCATGTACAAGTGTGGAAAATGTATCGAAGAAAGTTTGCCAATGTTCAATGTTTCCATCAAATTTCGGTAGCTCGAGTTTCAGTAAGCGTGCTTGCGCGTATGGTTTCGTACTATGGTATGAAAATCCGGAAGTCAAACTCGGATTCGGGTCGCATTGCGGGTCGGCTCGAGTGCGACCTTCGCTTAGAGCAGCCCTGGCGGCATCGACAGTGTAGTACATGTCGTCAAACGCAATCACGGGCTTCATATCAATAATATCGTCCGGCTTTAATTTTAACTTTAAATCATTTATTTGATTCGTATAATCCAAGAATTCTTTCCGCACTAACTCAATACGCTTAAACCTAGCCTCGAATGGAGACGCAGAAGTTGTATCCGTTTGGATATTCTTCGATAAATATCATAGTATTTGAATTTCTCGAAATGCATATTCCCTCTGAATAATAAGCAACTTAAGTTGTCTCTCAATTTCACTAGCGTTCGACTTTGCTTTATCTGTCATTATGTTTGAAAATATAACAAATAAAACCGTAAATTTAAAACAAACCTAATTTTTTAACTAAGCAATAATGACGCTATTAATAGGTATATATTATACTACACCTATTGAAACAACGTATCAGTATTGAATATGTGGAGTATAATTATTCACCTACTACCTCCGTGTTTAAGTACAACGAACGGCACATAACGTGTAATTGTAGTTTATGCAATCGACAGAGAATAATTCTCCCTAATTATAAGATTATATATCAAATAAATTTAATAAATTACTTCGTATTACCTAGGTCGTTAAAATTAAGGCAATTAAAGAAGTACCTTACTAAATTTTACTTGTAAAAGTTTTTTTCTTTTTTTATCTAAAGATGAATTGCTATGAACTGTAATTTTGGAGTTTTCGAATGAATTGAACTTAAAATACCATAGGAAATTCGCGCTCGTACGGACCACTAAAAATGTTAACAGTTCGAATAGAAATTGCGCGGATTGAACTCCGTTTTTGTAGTAATCGCGACACTTCTACTTGAGATAAAAATAAAGAGAATTTGATTTTGAATTGCTACTTAATTTACCTACAGTGAGAGAAAATTAGTCTGGCCCACCAGGAGGGGTAAATGAAATGGGTAAACTCACGGTTAGCAGCAGCGGCGGTCAACTTCAACTTGGCTTCAACAATATCTTCGGATGTGGAAGGCTTCAGTCTTCCTTGACCACACTCCTACGTGATTATACAGTCTATGCGCACAGCTGGGTCGACCCGGCACACTCACTAACGCTTAATTACATTGACTTTATTTTGGAAGGAAGACAAGAACAGCCATTACCGATGTAGTTCGTCTTGAATCTTGATTACATGTGGGTATCGATCGCGTCGACTTCTTTTGCAGATGCTTTTGTTGTAGGCCAACAGATGGCGCCATAAGTTTTGTTTTGCATATAATTGGAAGGATGGATTGGATAGAAAAGTTAGGAAGGCAAGCCAGTACACACTGTATATCTGAAATTCTCGTCTCGCATTTTTCTGATGTTTCAAAAAATTTCAATGTGGTTCATATAAGTACCAAAAGTATTCCTTGCTAAAAATCTTGACTGTAAGGACATTCATGCCATTCCTGTTTCTAAATCGTGGCTTTAACCGCTTCCTTCAAGTTCCCTACTTGGCTTCCAGGTCATAAGAAATGATCGTGCTTTAGGCGGCGGTGGAGGAGTTGTTAAATGTTTTCTTGCATGTAAATATCCCTATTCTCTGTTATTGATATGTCGACACAGCCACCTCTGTCACAACACCTTTTTGTAGAGGTGGAGCAGAATCATACCTCGGGTCCTATTGTCCTTCTCCACGTATTAACTTTTTTACTTCTTTTGAAAGTATTCTTGAAAATGTATCTTCCGTGTGTATTTTAATATTTGTCTCCTGAAACAAGATCCCAGTTCCGTCTCTTTGTTCTGCCTCTAAAGGCACGTTATTTTTCTAATACTAGTCCATTACTTTTTTACCTCATTTTTGTGTTTTCCACTGAACTACTATTTAAACACGGTTAATGCTCAGCTGATGCGTTTTCTTATCATGATCTCTAATATTTTTTAGTATAAAATACGTCCTCCTAAAAGTAACTCAAAATTTCTTCTGCGACGGAATTTAGGTGGTATGAAGTCTTCTCTAAGATGCGTCAAACATCGATTAATCGCCATTATTCAATGCTGAATCTATAGTTGACAAGGTCTCCTGGAAGGAAGGAAGGAAGGATGTCTCTACGATCTCCGGTTCTCTATAGCAACCATACGAAACACAACAGCCTTTACGCTGGTATTCTGAGAGAGGGTGGTCCTACCTCGCTCCACAATGACGTATACGCTTTCAATTAATTAGAAATTACAATTATTACGTTCAATGCTTGGTTCAAATAATTGTTCACAGGAAGGTGTTTATTGGGATATATGAATATATTTTTGCATACGAAAGGCCCGTCCAATAGTATACAGGTGTCACTGTTGAAGTAAAATATTAACCAAACGCAGTCAGCAAATAAAGTGGTTTAATTGATGTTTTCCACGCTATTGAAATTAAACTGTCACATAAACACTTAATCAAAGATACAAATTTGGAATAAAGAGACTTTTAATTATAAATCAAAATTAGATCGGCGCAGCTGTAGTCGGCAGCCTTTTCGAAAGGCCCATAAAAGAACCCTTTTAAACTCATTAGACTCGTGCTCAGGATGACATTATGAAGGTTACACTCTGAGTACGAACAGATTTGTAATGAACAAGATTACGAAATTTTTTCACTTTATTTTGACGCAAACACACATTAACAAAAAAAAAATACATAAACATATTATTACTTAAAAAAAAGACAGTGCCCAAATAATTCACACTTATTTAATATTATTAGACTCTTAAATGTAAGACCTCTTTGCTATACATACGAGTACGTACATTATTTGTCGTATCTTGGATACATGAGAAAAGTTATTAACCGTGAATATCGTAAGACCAGAAGCGGTATAACCCTCTCGCATTTATACTAGAAATTCCCAGACTGGCGAAAGGAATCAGCACCAAGGGTGCGAGACGTCCGTAACTGCGATCGCCAATCCATCTTTTTTTAAATGGTAAAATGCCTACGCATAATCGTCTCGTGGGGGCAAGGACAAGTTATGTCGGACTTGCACCGACTAAAACTCCATGGTGTTCCACCTTAGTCGCACATTGGCAGGGCCACGGGAAAGCTTTCGCACACATCCGCGACCCCACCAGCGCCGGCCGCCCCATGGCGGCCCTTCGTCGGGAGAGGACTACTCCTCCCTCATCTCCTTCTCAGGTAAGGCGTATCCGAACAAATGGCGCGCCCTCCTCCGCGGCCTCCAACTTCACATGCGCAACGGACACTCCCGTGTCCAATGCGCGAATACCATGGGGTCAGGAAATATAAGCACTCCGAAGCATCAGCCTCCCTGACCTCAGCGGCGAATCTGGCCTATAGCTCAGTCGCCAGCCAAATTCGGATGCGGAGGGTAGGGAGAGCGGCGCCTCGCAATGCCGATACTCCTCTCCCCCCGCAGCCCCACCACACACATTCGCATACGAGGATAAATGGATATGTCTATAGGCCACAGCAACCACTTACCATCAGGTGGACTGTGTGCTCATTTGTCACCCTATCCTATAAAAAAAATCCGCTAGTATTCTGTGAGAGCGTGGTCCTTCCCCGGTCGAGCCGACCCATTCGTGCTACAACTATACTACTTATATAACTGCAGCATGGCTCTAGCACGTATAATAAATCTGCTATTAAAGCATACAATTATCTATTCAAAATTATTTTTCAATCATTCAAAATTTAATAATCTTTTCTTTATAATTAATTACATTCTTATTCAAAATTGAAGTGTAATAAATTCATACATAGTGGTCTATAAAGCATAATACACACGTTACTAGATTATTATCTACATAGCATATAATTTTCTATTTTATAATTAATAACTTATTATATAACTAATTGCCTTGATCATAATATTTCTACAACATATAAAATACTTGATTCAATTAAGGCAAAATATACGTAGGTAAGGACAGTTATACATGTTGATAAATGTTTTAGTGATTTATTTTAGAATCCAGTGACTGTGGCTACAAATATAAAAGTAATATTTGCTGACTTAATTAATTTTGAAAAAAAAAGAGTCCATTTAAGTGTGCAAAAGGTTTACATCCGAACATGCATGACTCAACCGTTATATGCGTGTGTCTTATTTACACCGGACAAAAGGCTGTTAGGCACTTTGGTCAAGCGCGTATCGCAATCTGACTGTTTCATACCCGCCTCATCGATACCGATGTTCAGTGACATGTTTGTTTCAGCCTCTAAAAGGGTCTTTAAGTTGATGGTCATAGATGATCATCAACATGGAGGACTACATACTTATCCGTCCCCAGCTCCATTTCAATAGAATTACTAAAATTACAACTAATGTTTAGCAATTCTGTTAGATGGGAGCCACTGGAGGCGAATTACTTGAGATTATCCATACAGAAAAGGTGGGTCACTTTTTTAACTCTTTCCGAAGCTGAAATCCCCTCCCGGAATCCTCCAGGAGGGTACTGAAAGGGGTTCAGGAAGAGACGAAACCAGATTGGACTCAAACAATCGTCCTGGAAGATACCCCTTCTTATCCTTATGTGGCTTTCAGCATCTGTCATCCGCTCGCCTAGATGGCAAAGGATTTTACTCTATGAAAAAGCGTAGGGAAATGACGACCCCATCGCCCGCCAACGTAACGGTTATGTGACAAAACTGCTACATCAATGCAGTGAGTCAGCACCTTGCCATGAGGTGTTAGCGCCGTGTCTCAGCAAAACTGAAGGTGCAAAGGCCGGCTTGTGCACATGGGCTAACGCTGCAAAAAGCTGCCTGGGAAAAGCGGTTTCGGGGATATACTGAAAGGTCGACACGGTTCAACTAGAATCGTCTTTTCCAGAGTGATCAAAAGATGCTCTATGAATCATTGGAGCGAACAATGATACCTGGAACGGGCCCAGCACCAAATCAGGCCGACACTGTCGCATTCTGGCACGGCCTGTTGTCAGAGCCCGTAAACAACACCGAGGGCCCTTGGACGGAAGTTGTGGCGAGTCAGTGTGCGAGTATTACGCCCATGAACCCCGTCATCATAACGCTGGATGACGAAGCTGAGGCGGTCTGTTGGGCCCCGAACTGGAAAAGCCCGGGACTCGATGGGCTGCATCACTACTGTCAAGCTGTGCTCGCCCGAAAATTTCAAGAGGCTCTCGACCAAAAGTCACTACCAAGCCTCTTCACTACTGGGATCACTCATTTGGTCCCTAAAGACTGGGATTCCACATAGCCGAGCAAATACTGCTACATTACGTATCTGCACACCATATATAAGACACTGACATTCATTTTGAGTACGCGATTTATTCGTCTCCTAGACTTAGATCAGGTACCGCATGCTCAAAGTGGATGTCGAAGCGGTGGTCGTGGAATCAAGCAACCACTCCTCATTGACGAGGTCACTGGCAAAGTGGTTAAACGTAACCGTCGGACGTCAACTTATTATAATTATTATCCTACTCTAGTGTACCACGCTTTGGCTGACTGCTTTAAGCCATAGACAGCTCTCTTTAATTTTAAAACATAATTGTTACAATTTTTGATATCTGAGCATTCTGGTCCTTCCATATACATGAATAAAACTATTAAGAAATGCAGTAGGTATATCGGAGTGATTTGATTTTAGCCCTAGCTATATTGTTTGAAATATGTTAATGCCTCATTTTCAGATTGCAGGAAATATACAGTGCAAAAACAGATAGTACCTAGCTTCTCCAAGAGATACATTCTCCATCGGTCTGCACAAGTCAGTGTGAACTAGCTACAGGACGTCCTAACTACTGTTAGTGCTGCGAGGAAATTGCAGTCCTGTCTGCTTACCTTCGCAACAAATTATGCAACTGGCCTTGCTAGTGTCATACTTTTCTTCAAAACAAACACCTTCAGCTGCTTCATTTTTCAACTTATTCAAATCATTAGCATTGGTATTGCGAAGCCACCTTTGCCAAGTCGTGCCTGAAATGTTTAATGCTGCCACTAGGAGTTTTTCAGTTTTCATAACATCCAATTTGTATACACGATTTTCTAATATTGCCTAACCAATGCATTCATTGCATGACTTGTATATTATTTAACATCCATGTTCATTAAACATTGCTTTGTTACCGCTCGCAATGACTCCACTCACTGATAGTAAGTTATTGGTGAGATTAGGTACACATAAGACATTGTTTATATTTATAATAAACTCTTTATCATCGACACATGTCGTGATCTGCAGATCTCCTGAGCATAACTTCCACGACTATTTGATTTGCAACAATTGTGTCCTTAGTCTTCTGTTGATAACAGACATTCGACAACAAGTTTACGTTCGAGACTATATGTCAAGTGCCGGTCTGATTAACTGAATTCCTTTAAAAAGAAAACTGCACTAAATGAATTTATCTTCGTTTTCTCTGCAAACGGACATTGATTCTTTAAATGGTCAATCTGTTTGCATTTATAACAACGAATTATTTTCTTCCGCAGCATATTGTTTCCACTAACATTGACAGATGAAGATAACGTTCCGTTCATTCCGGTCGTCCAGCCGGCGCCATGTTAGGTTTGCGTTTTGTTGTTGCATTCACCATTAGTTTGTTGCATTCACCACTAGTTTGTTGCATTCACCACTAGTTTGTTGCATTCACCACTAGTTTGTTGCATTCACCACTAGTTTGTTGCATCTGTTTTTTATTGCATCTGCCAATATTGCGCCTGTGGAACTTCTTGGCGGCAAATGCACTTTCCGACTTACCCTCAAAATGTGTACTCATGTCCAAATTAGTTTAATTGCATCCTTCGGCAGTTCCGTCGCGCAGTGGCTTAACAATGAGTCACAACGCTAAGGGCCCCGATTTCCTTCCCTTTCCTTCCCGCATGGAACAAGTATTTGTATGGCCTACAAATAATTTTTCCGGGTCTGGATTCTTTATACCTTATCTGTGGTAAAAGTTAGCTAACGTCCCGAAATTGAAAAATCTTGGAAATTACGACGACTAGTGTTTGTCCTTGTGAAATTTATGTATGTAAACTGCCCCCACGATACAGCAGAAAATCCTAGTGTGGAGGTAACGTTTAAAAAAATAAATCCGTATTGATATTCATACAGAAATGTTCTCTTGCCATTATCATTGGCCCGAATTTATGCGGTTATCCTACTAACATAAGCAAACCAGTACACTGGTAGTTGATGTTAGGGCCGGTACCAATCAATTTCTATGCTGTTTCCGTGACCTAGATGACATAGTTGGTCATCGACTAGCAGTTTACTAGGCGCATACTAATATGATTTCTGAGTTAAAAACTCTCAAAATAGTTTTTCGTAAATATCCTGAATCGTCGAACATGCTTTTCAACGTCTTCCATAAGTCATATATAAGTCTTCCTAATATATATATAAAAGAAATCCTCGATAGTTAATATTAGTTTTTCTCTCGCCTTCAAATCATCTGATTTCTGAGACGGAGTAGCTGTTGACGATAAAGGTGCCTTGATGGCGTCCGCCATTCCTTCCAACACGAGTACGTTCTCCGCCGCGAAACACTAGTCGTAGTAATTTCCAAGATCTTTCAATTTCGGGACGTTAGCTAACTTTTACCACAGATAAGGTATAAATAATTTTCGGTACATAAAGTGAACGATAAGTGGCGCTCGTAAATGTCATTAAAAAAATAATTTTGTTAACTGTATCAAACTAAATAATTGATAACACCACGCATGAGAAGCAAAAGGTTTACTTTGTCTTTTGTAATGAGCACAACAAAGGAGTGGAATAATTTTCCGGCGTCTGACATTCCGTCCGAATACTATTTGGGCGTTTTAAAAGCAAGAGTGAATAGGCTTTTGCTATGCTAAGACAGTGCGATATTACATCAAGAGCTTCATCACCACTTACCACCAGGTGGGGTTTTGATCAAGCACTGGCTTATATTAGATTAGTGTTACCCTTACAGCCTATTAAAGTCCACTGCTGAACATAGGCCTCCCCATAGATTGCCTTATGGGATATTTTCTATAGTTGCCACACTTGTAAGCGGGTTGGTAACAGCAGATTTTTATTTTTAGTCGTTATTAAGAAGACGATGCTGCCCTTCTCATGATTTGTTTACCTCTGTCCCCTCTTACCATACCCACGGGATGATGGGGGGTAGTGGATACACTTACACCACCACTACACGGTAAATTTGACTTAAAATAAAAATATATTATATTAATTATTTTACGTACTACTATGCCATGTCGTGGTAGTGTAAAGGAATATGTTATCCTATTATGTCCCGTGGGTGTCGTAAGAGGCGATGGTCGATGTTTTTATACTTAATTAAATTAATGTTTAAAAATAGTCGCCCATGGTTTCTTGCCTGTGATAAATATAAATGACTTTCTATAATTATTCTTTCTTTTAATCTATATTGAATTACAATAATTCTATTCTATTCTATTCGCTGAGTCACGAAAATTTTAGACCCTTTTTACAGGCACTTATTGCTTAGCAGAACTTCAGGTAGACTGCTTGGTCACTCTGATTTACATTAAAAATCTTACCATACTATATATAAACAAAACTAATAACCGCCGAATTAAAAAAAAATGTCAACAAAAGCTTTATTAATAGTACTATATTTATGAAACCCCTGAAGGTTAACGAATGAAATTTCTATTATACAATGAAAAACTTTAACAAATTTTTCCATGAAAAATATTATTATTATTATTGCAGCAATTCCAAATCCACTGCTATACTAAAGCCTTATTTCCTTAGTCCCCTCTAGAGGTGGGCCGCTCTACACTTCATTTACCGGTACGAGGATGCCACTAGAAAACCCGTCTTCCGAGAGGTGTAAGACATGATGACGTTATATCCCCGAAATACTTTACCGTTGCATTGGAAGAGGTTTCAAGCTACTGGACTGGAAAGTATACGTTATCACCATCAATGGCGAGTATATTACTCACCTTCGATTTGCCGACGATATAGTGCTTATGGCAAATTTCCTGGAGGACTTCAATACTATGAAAAAAATATTACTAATATTATTTATTTCATCGAATCATTATACTTGATATCCTATACATCTCTGACATATAGAAAGAAGATTATTTATACCTTTGCGATAGAAGTCTACCTGAGGATCTAGACTCTACAAAGTCTATAAAGACATTTTATGCGAAAGAAACTTTTTCCTCGCCGGAAATTATCAAAATAATGGAAAAATTATAATAGATTGGGGCTACGTCTGGCAAGGATGAATATAACTTTGGTTTTTGACTGCAGGGCTTGTAATTATTAAAAATAAGCACACCCATTTACCAAAATTCTGTCACATTTTTAAACATAAAAGACTTATTTAGCTTCAAGTTTTTTTATCGGGCAATAATTTTCAGGATCAACTTTCCTTAATGTGGGTCTTACAGTGGCAATAAAATCAGAAGCCAGCGGTGCGGGAAAAAAAATTATCTAATTATTATGACTTTTACCATTTATCACTAAGTGATAAACCTATTTAACTACTTAGGAAATGTTTTTTGCTGAATTTGCGTTATTTATATCCGCACTAATTTTATAACGAGAGAGTGCGAATTTTGTGAGTTTGTATATGTGAAGGGTAATCTCCGGAACCACTGCAATAATTTGAAAATTCTTTCACCATTTAAAAGATATGTTTCTTCTTACTTTGTCAAAAGAATAAATTTGAAGCGCTGGTAAATAATATAAGTTTCTTCTTTTTCAACATTCGTCAGTTCAAAAAAGGGTGGTAAAAGCAGGGGCCTGTCACAGACTGTTGATATATATGGTCATTGGTCACCATGTCATAGATTATATTATTTCCGGTAGAAACAGGTAAATTATTACTATTATATATTAGGTGACCAGGCAGACGTTGCTCTGCCCTTTCCGAACGACCATTTGCTTTCCCAAAAAAAATCCTGAAATTAGCAATAAAAAAATTGGGGGTCACTTATCGGGACAAAAACTATCCTATCTCTCAAGTTGGACCAAACTGCACACAGTCTGCAAATTTTTTTTGAAATCGGTTCTATCTGTTGAATACTTACAGCAATACGTGGTGGTTATACTACTAAATTGTAGCTTATATTAAACGTTTGTATTTTTAACATAGCGCCATCTATTAAATATTTACTCAATCCAGTCAACAGATATCGTCATCTGACAGAATCGTTTGGAGCTAACAGATAATTGTGACTGTCAAATAATAGAGAAATAATTTTCAATAAAATAATATTGTATTGCGACTATAAATTGAGATGTAAGCTATCCTATCTTTTAAGTTGGACCAAACTGCACATTGACCAAAAATTTCATTGAAATCAGTTCAGTAGTTCAGGAGTTAATAAAAGTAATCAGTTCAGTAGTTCAGGATAATCAAGCATGTATGAAATTTGGTTTTTCGAATATTTTGTATTTGTAAAGCGAACTTTTTGAACCGCTGCGAACAACCGATACAATATCCAGTCACGACGGCGGTTGACGCCGAAGTGATTAAATGGGGCAGTCTATTTAGTAAAATAAATAATTACAAGACTGCTAAAATACCGATTATTTACGTCGAAAAAATTAACTATAACTTAACAAAAGTTTATTTCTCATAACTACTGAGATAATAGTCTCTGAATAACGAAGAAAAACGCACTATCACAAGATTTTGGTCGAGGTATCGCCTTAAGGCGCTAGTAGAACGTACTAAAAATTGAATTACCTACCTAATCTAACAACTGAAAAAAAAACTATGCAATCTTGACCACTTGCTATTGGTTTCATTGTAATTTACACAAATTTTATTACAGCACTTTATCTCTAATAACATGAATTTATATACAAATAAAGTAATAATTTAAACAGTATAAATAAGTGAAAATAAAATACACGTAAAATAATAAGAATGGAATAATATACTATAACGAAGCGGAACAAAACCTCACCATATTGATTAGACTACGTAATATATTATCTGTGCCAAAACTTAGTAATTTAATGCACCTTAATCTATGCTACAACATTTAAGTTAAATATTTAACGTAGACAAATTATAAATACCTCAGTTTATAATTTAAATGTGCTAAGAAAATTAAAAAATAAATGAAAAGAAAGTAAAAATTTTACTACTTTACGTCACGGTTGGTAGCACATATTGTAATTTAATTACAATTCAATTACAATTCAAAATGTAGATGCGCTGTCACCCGTGAGGACTAAGATGGAATGCCTCATTTCCAGTAAAAAGGGCCTCTGGTCACCTGCACTCACCAAGTGAAACGCAGAAGTAAACCTCTACTTCACGCTGGTATTCTGTGAGGTCGTGGTACCACCCCGGTTCGAGCCGGCCCATCCGTGCGACAGCAAAAGCTGCCGCGTGGCTCTACCACTGTTAGAAGTTTAGAAGTTTTAGAATAGAAGCTAAGATTATACAAAAACGAAAGTTAAAAATAAAACGTCTACATATTGTATACAAATATCTTAATGGGATCACTTCTTAGCTATGTGACCTTGCTTGGACTTCGCCGTTGCAATATTCACGAGCGACTACAAAAACATAATTTCGAAGCTTGGTCAAAAATTTAGACACTGTGATTGCACAGCCTTTAAGCTGTGATTTTGTATACCTATATATTTGTGTATGTAAAAGGCACTATGAAACGCAGCATCCTACTTTTAGCAAGTTTACAGGCGAATTAAGAAAGCAAAAAATGTTGTCTTTAAAACGGGTGCTTATTGGTCAGCAAGTTATGTTTACAAAACCCATTCAATATTCAGAAACAGCTACAGAAGTTAGTTATGAAATTTCTCGAATGATAGCAAAGCGAAGTCGCCCCTTCAATGATGGGGATTATGTAAAAGAATGCATAGAAATTTCCGCTAAGAAAATGTGTCCAGAAGCAGCAAAAAAGTTTTAGAAAATTCAACTGAATTGTATGACTATCCAAAGACGAATTATGTCTTTGTCATATTTTTTGTCGGAACAATTAAATGAAAAAACTATGATCATTGAATTTTTTTCATTAGCACTCGACGAATCCACTGGTATTAGTGCCACAGCTCAACTTCTGATATTCATACGAGGTGTTACTCAAGATTTTGAAGTCTTAGAAGAGTTATTAGGAATGTGTTCATTGAAAGGTCAAACCAGAGGAGTTGATATACTCAATGTACTTTTGGATGAATGTTCAAAAACTGATTTGGACTTATCAAAATTATCGGGAGTAGCGACTGACCGTGCTCCTTCGATGATTGTTGTCAATTCTGGGCTAGATACTTTGCTGAAAAAGCATCTGCAAGAAAAAAACATAAACGCGGAAGATCTCATGCATTTTCACTACATTATACACCAAGAAGCCCTCTGTTCTAAAAAAAATTGAATTTCAAAATGTCATGAAAGTGGTAGTTTCGACTGTAAATTTCATAAAATCACAAGGACTCAATCACAGGCAATTCAAACAATTCCTTAATGACATCGAAAGCGAATATGGAGATTTACTGTATTATACAGAAGTAACGTGGCTAAGTCGTGGATTGACACTGGAACGATTTCTAAATTTAATAGAGGAAATTGGAATATTTCTGGCGGAAAAGCAAAGGGATGTCTCGGAACTTAAAAATCCGGATTGGTTGTGTGATTTGGCTTGTTGAGTTGATATTACAAATCATTTGAATGTCTTGAACACACGGCTTCAAGGCGAAAATCAACTGATATCCCAGCTCTACGCTCATGTATCATCATTTCAATGCAAGCTGACACTTTTCAGATCGCAATTGAATTCTGGAAATTACAATCATTTTCCGAATTATAAGGAATTGGCTGAAAAATTCAAAAAATTGCGATTAATTTCAGTTATGTAGAAAAGCTAGATAATTTGATTCAATCTTTTCAAGACAGATTTTCGGAGTTTAAAAAAGTGAAACCTCTGTTAGACATATTCAGCAATCCTTTCACGATTTCAGTTGAAAATGCGCCAGAGTCAATGCAGTTAGTAATTATCAACATTTAAAACAACCAAGATTTACGCAACAAATTCAACGAAGGAGACTTGCTGAACTTCTACAGCTGCATTGATAAAAATACGTACAAAAAGTTGCGCATAAACGCTCTGAAATGTGCCAGCTTATTTGGTTCTACCTATATATGTAAACAAACCTTTTCAATACTAAATAATAATAAAACAAAAAATCGAAACCGCCTTGCAAATGAAAGTTTGGAAGCAATTTACGTGTTGCTACAAGTAAATTTGAGACAAATATAAAAAAGATTGTAAGCACTATGCAGTGCCATGCTTCAAATTAATAAATTCTTTTTCAATTTCAATTCATTATTATCAATTCTTTATTGTCTTTAATTACCTATACTTCTGGCGGCCCGCCATCAGTTCATAATTTGCCCGAGTGGCCCCTAGTCTTAATAAGTCTCTGCATCACTGTTAGCTGGTATCAAGGTTCTACATTGTAGAACCTTGATGTAGAACCTTGATACCAGCTTACGTGGTGTCTTCTTTTGTTACGTCTGGAATCTCATGGAAGAGCAACATCTTCCTACGCTCCGCATCTCTATGTTATCAGCATTACGGGCAAGCAACTCCATCTGCTACTGAAAACTATTCAGTGCTTGTCCAACAAATGTCTTAAAAGATGCATAATCAGCAGCAAGGGTGTCATGTCAGTCATGTATGGAAGTGAATGCTGGGCCGTCAAGAAGAAGGATGAAAATAGACTGCATGCGAATGAAATGAGAATGTTACGATGGATGTGTGGTGTGACAAGGATGGATAAGATAAGGAATGAGTATATAAGAGGAAGCCTGAAAGTAGCGCCAGTGGTAGAAAAGGTGAGAGGAAGCAGATTGGCATGGTTTGGGCATGTGATGCGGAGGAATGAAAGTCATGTCACAAAACGAGTGTTGAATATGAATGTGGAGGGACACACGGGCAGAGGAAGGCCGAATAAAAGATGGATCGATTGTGTGAAGAGTGATATGAGAATGAAAGGAGTAAGTATGGAAATGACGGCTGATAGAGAGGAATGGAACAAAAAGATTTACTGCGCTGACCCCAGATAATGGGAAATGGTTTAGAGAATGATGATGATGATGATGAATCAGCAGCAAGGGTAGTAGTACTAGGTGTTGCACTGGGCGCCTTCCGTAACGCTTCCTCAAATGCATTCATCATTTTGTGAAACACTCATGAAGTAGGACATAGTGGTTTTGATTGATGTGTCCATAATATAGTGAAGTGAGGTAATATATGTGCTCGTTTGTCACCCTTATCCTATAAAAAAAACTTAATTTAATGATAATTAAATTACAATATGTGCTACCAACCGTGACGTAAAGTAGTAAAACTTTTACTTTCTTTTCATTTATTTTTTAATTTTCTTAGCACATTTAAATTATAAACTGAGGTATTTATAATTTGTCTACGTTATATATTTAACTTAAATGTTGTAGCATAGATTAAGGTGCATTAAATTACTAAGTTTTGGCACAGTAATATATTACGTAGCCTAATCAATATGGTGAGGTTTTGTTCCGCTTCGTTATAGTATATTATTCCATTCTTATTATTTTACGTGTATTTTATTTTCACTTATTTATACTGTTTAAATTATTACTTTATTTGTATATAAATTCATGTTATTAGAGATAAAGTGCTGTAAGAAAATTTATGTAAATTACAATGAAACCAATAGCAAGTGGTCAAGATTGCATAGTTTTTTTTTCAGTTGTTAGATTAGGTAGGTAATTCAATTTTTAGTACGTTCTACTAGCGCCTTAAGGCGATACCTCGACCAAAATCTTGTGATAGTGCGTTTTTCTTCGTTATTCAGAGACTATTATCTCAGTAGTTATGAGAAATAAACTTTTGTTAAGTTATAGTTAATTTTTTTCGACGTAAATAATCGGTATTTTAGCAGTCTTGTAATTATTTATTTTACTAAATAGACTGCCTCATTTACTCACTTCGGCTAAAATAAAGGTGACGTCTTGTAATTGTTATGAGATTATGTACAGTTAAGATGCATACAGAATATATAAATCAGAATACTTACGTTTTTAAATAAAATAAAATTTGAGAGTTAATAATTTGATATATTGCTTACATACAATTGGTAGACACAATATGTACATGGTAGAGCCATGCTGCAGCTATTTTAGTAGTATAGTTGTAGCACGAATAGGTCAGCTCGTCCGAGGAAGGACTACGCTCTCACAGAATACCTGCGTAAAATAGCAGCTTAACACTGCTGTGTTTCATGTGGTCAACGTAGAGAACCGGAGACCTTTATTACTAGAAAAAAGGCATTCCTTGTTAGTCCTCACCGGTGACAACGCATCTGCATTGTGATTTTTTATCGAGCACAGATGTAGATGTATATGGGTCACAGCAACCATTTACCATCAGGTGGACTGTATGCTCGCTTGTCAACCTATCCTATAAAAAAACTATACAAACAGAAAAAAAAAAATTACCCTTATTAGTTCAAACAGTTTAAATATTTTCACGACTTTAAAGGCGAGGACCGAATCGGGACGCTAACACGCATAGTAAGTACACAGCCCACTCCTTATTCGCCTTGTGATTTGTATTATGACTGGCGAACTCGTGGAGTGTTCGGATTTCGGCCACAAGTCACAGGGCTCGAGCGATAAATGCGACTTTAATGCTTACATGTTCGCCTCCATTGTTTATTGATATATTTATTTATTTACACTTTCATGCACAAAGAAGTACATATGGCGGACTTAATGGCATAGGGCATTCTCTACCAGTCAACCATTAGGTACACAGAGATGACAAATAAGAGGCGGTGCAACAATAAATAAAACATTATGTTGATAGCTAAATCCATTATGTTCATTGCGAGCGCCGATCAAACAACACGTGGAGTACCTATACGTAATGAAGTGGAGTAATGCGCGAGGTTTAAACTTCTTATAACTTTACCAGTCTCTGGAGATATAGAACATAGACATTCCCATAGATTGCCTCACAGTGTGGATACTTGTGTTACCTGCCACGACGAGCAGACGGATTAGCAACTGTATTTTTTATTATTTAATTGTTATCGGGAAGATGCTGCTACCTATTTCTTGTTTTAATTTCTCTCTGATATCTTTTACGACACCCAAGGGATGACATTAGTTGTGGATTCTCTTGTTTCACCACAAAACGCCATAACAATCACATAATCATATTACATTTATGAAGCACATTCAAATAATTGTACAAATATTTGTAGTATTACGCAAGCTGTATTTCACTTTCAACTCTCAATATACACATATCATGTACTATTTGTACTTTCAATACATTAATAAATGACACAAAGATATCGTTAA
This sequence comes from Parnassius glacialis, assembly GCA_033319125.1. Taxonomy (NCBI): domain Eukaryota; kingdom Metazoa; phylum Arthropoda; class Insecta; order Lepidoptera; family Papilionidae; genus Parnassius; species Parnassius glacialis. The sequence continues at coordinate 1,976,779 of JAVANC010000027.1, forward strand.
ATATTATATGAAAATGATAAAATAAACGCTTTTTTGCCTTTCAATAGTCTCTGTGGTGCAGTGTATACGACAGACTATTGAAAAGGAAACATTTGAAACTACACAAAATTCACTGCTCATTTAGTCAATTAGTCAGTGGCTATTCTTTTGCAAACTTTTAATTATTTTGCGACATTCACTATCTACTTTGTTCGACTTTGATGGCTCCATTGCGCAGTGGCATAATAATTAATTGTGGCGTATAGGACCGTGCGTTCGAATCTCGCATGGTACAAATATTTTATGGCCTACAAATAATTGTTTCCGGTCTGGATGTATGTCCTTGTAAAATTTTTATAAGTTAACTGCTTCCACGATACTGGAGAAATCCTAATGTATGTACTATATCCTAATATATTTATGTATTCAAAAGATAAAACATAAAACAATTATACAAAATTAATAAACGCATGCTGCTATGATTTTCACGTCCTCCATGTTCGTTTGAAATTAAAACAGGAGCTGGATAGAAGGATCTTTCTTCGTATTCTTAATGATATTTCTTAGCGTTTATTTTTCTTCATTATTTTAAATATTGCTAGTACAGCAATTGGTCTAAAGTTGGCAGTATACTTCATCATATTCAATGCATGTATTAACTATAACACGAGAGTAAGAAACTATTGCGTGTTGCTAGTGATGACATATGGATCTGAGACATAGTCGTTCACTACTGACCCTATAGCTCAAAATCGCTCAGCGATTTTCTTTGTGTGATAGACTTCGTAATAAAAAAATTAGCTTAGTAGAACCTAAGTAACCTACATAGCCCAACGAATCAGTTTGCTAAAGAAGCATGGGTCGGGAATTTAGCTCGAACTGGCAAGCGATATTTTGGACGGCCCTCCCACTAGATGAATTGACAACCTGGCAATAGATGCAGGAAGTCTATGGATGATAGTAGCTCAGGACCATATTTTGTGGTATGCCTTTTAGGGTGGGGTTGGGCTATGATTAACAGTGGACTTGTGATATTTGTGTGGGCTGTATCTTTTCAAATTTAGCACAAGTGCCTACACTTTATTATTAAATATTTGAAGCATACCTTAGTATTATTATCGTTTATTTTCCGAAAAAGCCGGTGATAGCAAATTGATTGGCGACAGAACAAAGTCAATCCCGTTAATACGTTTGCTTCGTGTCATTGTGATTGATTATCCTGCGACTGGGATGACACTCCCTGAGACGAATCCTATACATATACGAATATGAGAATGTTTGTGAAAACATTTGTACATTTGTTCTAACAGAAAAAAAAAACAGAAAAAAATATTAAATCAAAGATGTTATAAAGACATAATAGACTAATGAACTTATAACTACAGAACTAAAAAAAAATCTAAAAACCAAAATTGTGTGTGTGGAAAATTGCTATAAAAATATGAGGCTGCGTATCTAAAGCTACCCCCAAATAATTGTATACGACAGCTTGGAACTTTTGGAAACCACTAAGATTGCCGTGTTTGATATTCGAGCGTGTCACAGGAGTAAGTTTATTTCGAATAACACTTAATGACGCTTAAAGAACTAAATGGGATTGTTACGGCCTGAAACTACCTATCCCAGGAATAGGATCTTCCGCGGCCTATTAACGGAAGAACCTACAGGCAGGTACAGGTCGCGCGTCCCCAAGGGTTAAGTTTCTAATTACATTAAACGATCAGGGGGGAGCGTTACATTTATTGAACAGAGCTTACTTACCTCTATCCAAGGCGACTGGTCCCTCAGGATTCGGTCAGGTCGCGTGTGGATGTATAGTGCTAGGAAAGTAAGGGTCAGTGATGTGTATTTGGGTGCGGCTGGCAGTGTTATTGACCTTATTAGACCGTTATCCTCTGCGCTGTTCGGCCCTAAGCTCCTCTCCAAACTACGGTCTCCTTCCGCAGTCACTTTCTTCGTTTTCTACGATAACAGTTCTTTAACTCTGTCGTACGATTAACTACCTTACATAAGTCACTAACTCTCGTTTGTTATAACGCTTGACTCGCGAAAACGAACACAGAACGTACGGATCAAAGGTCACCGTTATTTCTAGAATATCAAATACCGCACTAGTAACTAATACGGTCGAATCCCCTCATACAGATTCTGCGTTAAACCTAAAAGTCCCGGGTAAACTCTCAGCAAGGGGCGCTCGCTACAACTCCCAGTGGTATATTTACTATACGCGCCTATCATAAAAATATATCTAAGAGCTCCCGACTAAAACGGACCGCGTGTTTCTCTCTCGACGCGATGAAAAATACTCCTTGTTCTAGCGTGCCCTCGAAACGACCGGACGTCCAAAACCGGTATCGTAGAGGCGCTCATGCCCTTTGACGTCAATTATTAACATTAACGCTTTTGCGCGAACAAACTCCCGTCCCGGACATAAGGATTTAGGTCCGCGAGCAAACCGGTCAGCGGGACAGGGTCGCGACGGCAAGTTGCAAGACCGAATCTACAACCAAACTAGGCCACCTTACGCACCCCATTAGATCTTGCAACCCTAACCAACGCCTCAAAATTACAGCCCCAACGTGGGCTAGCCAGAGAGTTGAACTGGATGCCCTTCCTGGACATCGCAGCACATAAATAAGTCCTATTCCTAGACAGAAGTCTGACGACCTCCTTCAAACACCTATCTGCGCTCCTATGATTAGTTCCGCAATCCGACCGGATCAGGTCTGCAAACAGCGACGCGACACGAAGCGGCCCAAAGGGACCTTCCAAGCTTCAGTGCAGAGAGCACCCCCAAATTCCCCATGAACGTCGTCTGTGGAGAGCTGAACGAAACGCACAGATAGTCCCTAGTATGAATTTTCAAACAAGTAGGCATAACCAAGCCATCCACCTATAATCATTTACCAAATGGTGCGACAGCTGATTTCCATCTGATAATCTACAAACCAGATAGCCCTTTAGGCAGGTAATCCTATGCTCATATTTCAACTAATTTTTCAAAAGCATCAATGTTCAATAACAGAATTAATTAAAACAAATAATCACCGATGCACATAGGTCAACTTGGCAAAGTAAACAAAACAATAAAGGTAAGAGACAGCCTATTTCTTATTTCAAATAAATATCTTAGACAGTGCCAACAAAATCCAAACCAAAAGAGAATTTACTCTTATTTCCTTCGGCAACCACAGGTTTATCTAATTTCAACCTTATTTATCACAAAGCAAAATAATTAAACACTATCACAAACATATACATAATTTTCAAAATAGCGCGCCATTCAAATTTCAAATGAATTCATACCTTCCTTTCAGCACAGACGCGACAATCAAATACAATTACAAAGCATACGCACAAGCATTAAAAAAGGGCACACAATTTAATCTCAATTTTCCGTGCAACAACAAACGCAGTGATCAAATGTATTTACAAAACATATGCAGCAGCATTTAAAGAAGTATTTTAAATTCAATTCTTTTAATCACAACCGCTACAATATGAATTTCGCGGAAAACACAAAGCATTTTAATTTGAATTCAAAGAATTCTTAACTTAGTGCTCGACCAAACCAAATCTAATACCCCTTGAGAGCGTGATTCAACGCTCCAGGGGGCCCTAATCTTCCCACCACCAAGTGGAGGCCACCCCGCGTGAACCCGAGACTAACAGAGCGCAACCGCTAACAGTCGCCACTCGGGTTGTACGCCCTCACTGAGGCCGCCGGCAACAGAACAGCTTGACAAGTGGACTGTTGACGGCTTAAGGCTCAGTAGAGGCGGCCGTGGTGGGAGCTAAGGCGGCAGCTAGCTAGGGCCGCCTCCATCAAATGGGGTACAGTGGTACACCAGTCGTGGCCACTCAGCTAACGGGAGTGAGAAGGGTCCAGCGGACCGATAAGTGGCCGTGAAGTTCCTCTTCGCACGCTGAGGGGGGGTGATGACACCCCCGCACCCTGGGGGAATTACCCCCCGACTGGTCGGGAGAGGGATCCCTTCCAAACCTAGGGGTCTGTTGGCTAGCCGGCGGGCGCCGAGCGTCGCCCGTCAGAGGGCGTGGCGGAGCGCCCCCGCCCGTGGGGTTCGAGGGCCTGGCAGCGCCCCGAGAGGAGACGCCGTTCGCACCCAGGCACAGTACAGCATGGTGATTGCCCTGGCAATGCAAACAGGAACGCCAGTGCGGACAGTCTCGCTGGAGGTGCCCTTCCACACATGAGTAGCAGCAGCGGCGCCCCTTGGCGATAGTTCGCCTCGCCGGAACCGGCTTACTTAATAATCTTGGGCAAGACGTTACCCGGTGATCAAATGCTCGACAATAGGAGCAGGGGGGGGGGGGGGTTTGACGACGACTTGCCCGGCGGATTCCGCCTCTCACTGGGCACGGCTCGTAAGTCGTCGACGGGGCCCGCCGCGTGCTCGATCTGTCGGCACTGCTCCTCCAAAAACCGCAGCAGGTCATAGAAGGGCGGAATATAGGAGGCCTCGTCCCCGCCGTACCTCTCCTCAAAAAGTATTCTAAGGTCGAGAGGTAGGCGGGACAGCACGATGCGGAGCAACAAAAAGGCCCATTCGCCCACTGGTTAATCCAGCCGCCTCAACGTATTACAGGCCACCAAGACTGGATCCAACAGTTCTGGACGTAGTCTGGCCCGGTCACTAAGCAGCGGGATGCTTAGAAGTTGCTTAACATGTTCGTCCGCAATTCGCCGGACGTTGGCGTATCTTCTGGCTAGGAGGTCCCGAGCAGTCTGGTAGGCGTCGTTCGACAAGCTCAAATGGCTAAAAACGCCCAGGGCCTCCCCCTCCAGTGAGGCCAGGAGGTACGCCATCTTCTGGCTCAGGGTCAAGTCACTCCGGACGTCCACTAGGCCGTCGAAAAGACCAACGAAGGTCAGCCATTCGGAAGGGACCCCGAAGAACCTTGGCAAGTCCAGAGTTGGGAGTCGTCCCAACAGCTCCGGCTGAGGCTGATTCCGAAAGGACTCTGGCAGGCCACTCGTCCGAGCTTCACGCGCCTCCTCGGCATACCTGCCTTCAGCCTCGATCAACTCGTCCGTGAGCGAAAAGAACTGCTCGTAGTCTGCGAAGCAGGAGTCCAGTCCTTTTGCGCGAACAGGGATGAAGTTATCTAGATAGATAAATCCTGTAATTATAAAATTAACGAGTGGATTAACACATGGAATACTGTGTTAGTTACGATTAATTAATAGTTACCGAAATAAGAACGAGGCGTTTCTGTTACAAGACCGACGGAGTTACGAGCAGTAGTTAGTTATAAAAATACAAAAAACTATTGGTAAATCCAGTCGTGCATTTCCTAAGCGCATTAAAAAAATTACGTATAACATGAATATACGGATTTTTTTTAAAGTAGCTTAAATACACACAAGTTTTCAACTAATAACCTTATTAAGTGGCGAAGCTTGCGAAGACACTTATTGATTTCACGATGTCTGTCCGTCTGTCGATTATCTCGAGAACGGTTTCGAATTATCAAATTCTGTTTACGGCAATCGATGACTGATCACCCAGGCATCTGAAACTCCTATTTTGAAACTGATTGCTCAACGGCTACCGTTAGAAACTGCTACAAAGCTGATTGCTTCGCCCCTTTGCTATGCTGTTAGCTTGCTAGGTTTATTATATTATCAAATTTCCAATCATTTTATGTCAAATTACAATTTTTTTTAAAAATTGAAAATCCATTAGTACACGACTCATAATGCTCATACGATCATCATATCATCATTCAGGTCACTCTATAAAGTCCAAGACGTATTTAAGTATAATATATACACCCTACTTACTTTTAGTACGTACTACTATTATTAAGTGGCGAAGCTTGCGAAGACACTTATTGATTTCACGATGTATGTCCGTCTGTCCCACGATTATCTCGAGAACGGTTTCGAATTTTCAAATTCTGTTTTCAGCAATCGATTACTGATCACCCAGTCATCTGAACCTCCTGTTTTGAAACTGATTTCTCAAAAAAAAAAGCTGATTGCTTCGCCACTTTGCTATGCTGTTAGCTTGCTAGGTTTATTTATTACGTGTTTTTTAAATATTGTAATAAAAATCTTTGATTATGATAATGATCAAGTATGTATGAAATTTGGTATTTCGGATATTTCGTATTTTTACAAGGTTATTTTTGAGCCGCTGCAAACAACCGATACAGTATCCACTCAAGACGGCGGTTGACACCGAAGCAAGTGAGTGAGGCGGAAGCAATCTATTTAGTAAAATATATTAGTAAAAGGCTGCTAAAACAAAGAAAATTTCGTCATGACGCAGCCGAAAAACATTAATTATAACTAATCAAAACAAAGTTAAACTGCCATTTACATTCCATGTCTTTCCACAGATAGATGAAGATATAATTAATAGAATCAGGCGTTACTTTGCGGAAATCCATTATATAAAAGCTTTTAGAAAAATTTACTTCGCAAATATCCGCGTTATAAAATAAAATGATGTGTCTTACCTAGTATGAAGAGCACCTCCCGCCCTCCCTCAATTGCGTGCACTATCCCCGTCACCACTAATCCCAGCACCGCTACTCTCAACACCGTAGAGTCTATATCACCTGAGAATGCCTCGTGTAGAGGCGAAACACGTGTCGTATTATCGTCAGTGGTGTGTCTTGCCTAGTGTAATGGTGTTGAGAGTAGCGGTGCTGGGATTAGTGGTGACGGGGATAGTGCACGCAATTGAGGGAGTGCGGGAGGTGCTCTTCATACTAGGTAAGACACATTATTTTATTTTATAACGCGGATATTTACGAAGTAAAATTTTTCTAAAAGCTTTTATAGATGAAGATATTACAAAATAGATTGAATTAAACAATTGAAATTATGAAAAGTTATCGTATAAACCACTCCATGATTTTGATATATTTACATCATAAGCCACTAAAGCCACTTTTTTATGTAAAAATAGCACTTAATCGATTTAAAACAAAATTATAACTTTAGCAATCATTTATATTTCTGACAATGTGCTTTTTATATAATTTATATGTTCAATATGATTTTCAGATTCGATTTTATGTGACAAAACGTTGAAATCTTGACTTTTAGGCGCTAGTAAAACATACCTACGCGCTATGCGCTTAAGGCATGCAATACAAAAAAATACTTCCTTAAAATATTATTCTACTTGGAAAAGTTTTATCAAATATTGTATCAATTATATTAAAATATGTAGCCTTTTACGTTGTTAATTAAGGTAAAAGGTTTATGTTGTTATTACAGAAATCAATATGCATTCCCTTCTTTAAGTATAGTACATGTTAGTACGGTATTTTGCTAGTTGTGGTTTTTATTGATTTTAATGGACTAAACAAAATCTTAAACTTAATGTAATAACTAAAATGGCGTTTAAATAATAATGATGAAAACTTCTAACATTATTTTTTTTTTCAAATTTAATTAGAATAACCCTTGGGGAATAGATCATTCAATTAAAAAAACAAAATTTTAATCGGTTCAGTGGTTTATGAAGAATTAGTGGATATACGAGTCGAACATAGAACCTCATTTTTTCCAAAGTAAATATATTATACAATTTATCAAATAAAATGTAAACCTTTGATTAATATAATGAACGCCTCGAAGTATCAAGTAAAATCGTAATTATATCCTGGTTTTAATTTCCAGATCGAACTCCCAAAGTAATTTGTCATTGACAAGAACACGTATGACAGAAGTTTGTCGTAGCTATTCACAAAACTGGCATGCCTCACAGAATTTATGCACTCCAGCTGAGTTGGTGTGATAAGACCATAGATTATTATCACATACTACAGAGATAAGACCGTTTTCCTATAATTTTATTACTTTATTGTTGTTTTTTTTTCTATGCCAACTGTAGCTGTGTAAGTAGACATTTTTTCATTTTCATTTCGTAATATTTTTCTTAGAAAGACGTAAAACATTTCTTGAATTCGTAGTTATATAAAAGTTTATTTTCCATTTCATTAATTTCATTTTATCTCGTGTATGTCCGCACTTAACTAAATCTATTAAAACGCTAGAAGACCCTGTGGATCTGATAGCAGTATCTCTTTTTTCAGCCCGAAACAGTCCACATTTAGACATGGTTCTATCCTATTGTAGGGAGGATTTGTCGAAATCTTCGGGTTTTGCACAGCTCCACGTCTCTGGTTTGGATATTTCATGCCTGCGTTACGCTAGATAACGATATTTTAACAGTGGTAGAGACACGTTTAACAGTGGTAGAGACACGCGGCAGCTTTTGCTGTCGCACGGATGGGCCGGCTCGAACCGGGGTGGTACCACGACCTCACAGAAAACCAGCGTGAAGTAGAGGTTTACCTCTGCGTTTCGCTTGGTGAGTGCAGGTGGTCGGAGGCCCTTTTTACTGGAAATGAGGCATTCCATCTTAGTCCTCACGGGTGACAACGCATCTACATTTCAATTTGTAATAGAGGATTGATGTAGATGTCTATGGGCCGCAGCGACCACTTACCATCAGGTGGACTGTGTGCTCGCTTGTCACTCTTATCCTATAAAAAAGAATATAGCCTTGTAATATATTATATATATATTGGGACCATTACTCTTCATTCTGTACATCAATGATCTTCCAAAGTGTACGCAATATCCTGTTACACTCTATGCTGACGATATTTCTATAACTATATATAAAAAACCTAACACTAACTATAATGATGAAATAAATAATGAAATAAGTAATATAACGAATTGGCTAAAATATAATGATTTGAAAATGAATACAAGTAAAACAAAGTGTATACAATTTTACAACAAAAATGGTAAACCCCAACAACTGTCGGTACACCATGGTAACGATCCCATTGCCATGACCGCATCAGCGAACTTTGTCGGTATTATGATTGATTCCGAACTCACATGGCAGAATCACGTTGAAACTGTATCCTAGAGGATTAATAGGTTTGTGTTCGCTCTGTATCGTCTGTCGAAATTAGCTAACCTTAAGACAGCTCTGATGGCATACCATGGATACGTTGGTTCTATACTGAGGTATGGACTGATCCTGTGGGGAAATTCGACACACATTTCTCGTGTCTTTATACTACAGAAGAAATGTGTACGATCTATATGCGGTGTCGGTCAAATGGAATCATGTAGACCTCTCTTTAAGAAGTTAAAAATTCTTACATTACCTTCCCTATATATATACGAAATTTTAATATTGACCAAAAAAAATGCTAACCACTTCACAAAACAACAGAATGATCGTGGTGGTACAAGAAGGTACCCGTGGAAGTTATCTGTGCCCCAGGCAGCCACAACTTGTTTTGCTAGAAATAGTTATAGCATGTGCGTTCGATTATTTAATTTACTTCCGAACCAAATTCAAAACTTGACATTTAATCTGTTTAAAAAAGTTATTTTCGGGACTCTCATTGAACACTGTTTTTATGACGTAAACGAATTTATTAAATTCTGCCGTGACGGTCATCTCAAGCGAATTGTTGTTAATTGAAATTTTAAATTGACAAATGAATTAGAATTTGTAAGATTGACTTATACTAGTTTGAAATTATGCATTATGACATGACCACATGACCATGCCTGTATATTTTTTATTTTTTTTTATTCTATTTTTAACTTTATAAATTTATTGACATTATACTATTTTAATTAAATTTTGATATGAAATGTTATTGTAATTTTGTGATTTTGTAATTTTGTAACTTTAATTATTCAATTATTGCACGTCGACTTAATATTTGCATACTGATAAATCGGTAAAACATGCATGTTCACACTACATTATAAGACCTCAAAATGTACCATGTTTTATGCAAATAAATATTTTATTATTATTATTATTAATAGTCTATAAGATTTTTCTGAAATTTCCCATAATCACCTATAAAGATACCCATTGATCGAAAATGTGTGGGAAATTGTCCTTCTTTGCCTATATAAAGGTAATGGAAAGATAAGATCAACGGAATTAGAGGTATAACCATCTGTAAAATTTTAGATGTAAAATAAGCACGCAAGTGACGTAGAGTAACTCAAAAGGTTTTAGTTGCTTAAAGCGAAAGTTCGGCCTCAGATGGAATACTGCTCTCATCTCTGGGCAGGGGCACCATAGTGCTAGCTCCTTGCAGCGCAGAGCGGTTCGAACCGTCGACGACCGACTTTTTTCTGATCGGTTGCAATCGGATGCAACATCCATAGGGAATAGTGGGTATTATTATTTTATTTATTTTAACAGCTATAGCATTTATAGGCTATGTTATACCTTGAGGTCAAATATCATTTTGAGGAGCAACAGTTATCACTAATCTTTTATCCGCTATCCCTTATTTAGGAACAATATTTGCATTTTCTATCGAATTTACCACGGGGAGTGCTCTGTGAAGTTGTTCGGATTAATTCCAGTCGCCAAATTTCACGAACGCACATCGCGTCAAAATTCGCGATACGATCCTCACCATCTGGATGCTTGACGGTCCACGACTGTGCGTTTTGATAGGAGTTTTCTTCCTCGTACAACTTCTCTGTGGAATTGTTTACCAGCTGCGATTTTTCCGGACCGATTCGACTTAGAGACCTTCAAAAAAAGAGCTTATACCTTTCTAAAAGGATGGCAACGCATCTGCAATTCCCCTGGTGTTGCCATGGTGCCAGGTGAGCCGCATGCTTGTTTGCTTTCTCTTCTATAAATAAAAGTTGCGAGATAATTTAGTTCATTATCATCATCATTATTACAGCCCTTCACAAGTCCACTGCTGAACATAGACCTTCCCCAAGTAATACCACAGTTCTGGGCCAACTGCATCTAGTGATTTCCTGCATGTCTTACCAGGTCATCACTTCATCCAGTGAGGGCCAATCAATACTCCACCTATCGAAACAGGGCTACCATTCGAGAAACTTTCTTCCCCATTGGTTGTCGGTTCTTCAAACTATATGGCCGACCCATTGTGAATTCAGCTTACTTATCCGTTGGGCTATGTTGGTTACTCTAGTTCTACTGCGTATAACCCCATTTTTAAGCTTATCACGCAGATAAACCCGAACATAGCCCTCTCCATAGCTTGCTGAGTGACCTTGAGCTCCCTTACATGGCCAGCAGTGAATGTCTACGTCTTAGAAGATTTCTTTTTATAGGATATGGTGACAAACGAGCACACAGTCCACCTGATTGTAAGTGTTTTTTTTTATAGAATTGGGGTGACAAACGAGCACACAGTCCACCTGATGGTAATTGGTTGCTGTGGCCCATCGACATCTACATTTGTACTCGTTTGCGAATCAAAATGCAGATGCGTTGTCATCCGTGAGGACTAAGATGGAATGCCTCTTTTCCATTAAAAAGGGTCTTCGGTTCTCTACACCAACCATACGAAACACAACAATGTTAAGCTGCTATTTCACGCTGGTATTCTACGAGAGCGCGGTCTTTCTCCGGTCGAGCCGACCCATTAGTACTGATAAAAAATCACAATGCAAATGCGTTGTCACCAGTGAGGACTAACAAGGAATGCATTTTTTTCAGTAATAAAGGTCTCCGGTTCCCTACACTGACCATATGAAACACAGCAGTGCTAAGCTATTATTTTACACTGGTATTCTGTGAGAGCGTGGTCCTTCCTCAGACGAGCCGACCCATTCGTGCTACAACTATACTACTAATATAGCCGCAGCATGGCTCTACCACGAAAAATGAAAAGTTGGAAAAATTTACTTTACCTATATCCGCTCAATATAATTTAAAATTAATTTTTTTTTACAGCCGACTTCAATATAAGTTATTTAAGAATAACTCAAAAACTATTGGTCTGACCTAGATCAAATTCATATGGGAACTTAATCTTAACTTTATCGTCGGCAAATCGAAGGTGAGAGATGTATTCTCCATCAATGTAAATACGTATTCTTTCCAGTACAGTAGCTTGATAACGTCTTCCGGTGCAGGGGTGAAGAGTTTCGGGGATATAATGTCACCGTGTCTTACATCTCTCTGCGGTTGGATAGGTTTTTTACTTTGGTTCTGCACTCGGACAGTCATCGTAGCCTTACTTTACCTTTACCTTAGTTTTCACGAGCTTGTCATTCATATAGTCTACTCCACTCCAGTTTTCGGGACTTTGGATTAGAGTACCATGGGGATGGAGCGTTGACTTCATTAGACGTGACCTCTCCAACTTAAAGTTTAGGTTCAGTCTGCCTCTCACAATTTAGTTATCGCTGCCAGTTTTATCCTCACGATTACTGAGACATTATAATGAACAGTTGCCGTCTAATCATCATAATGAAGTCAATCTCATTTTTTTCTAACCATTGAGGCTGGACCAGATCCACTTTTTGTTGGGCGGCTTCTAGAAAAAAGAGTTCATCATAAAGAGCCCCTCTTTCTCCAAGAAGTTGGTCAGCTGCTGGACCCTTAGGTTTTTTTTTGCCCTGTTCTGAATTTCCCTAATGAAATCCTGTTGAAGTTTCCCATCAGTACTGTATAGCACCCCCCCCCCCCCCCGTGACCATGGGTGCTGTAAAGGGCTTGAAACGTCGGGAAAGTAAAATAAGTTAATATACGCGATTAAATCCGTAAAATTAGTTTTATTTAAATGTGTAGTGTTCGCGTAAATATAAGAAATCATTATGTGAACCAGTACGGACTGGTAATTGCAAATCAAATTCGCCGATTAGAAGATCTCACGACTAAGCGCGCAAGATATTTAACAGCATTAAACTTCTTGAAGAGATGTCGCGATAATAATCTCATTCCTACGTGTGTCAAAATATCCACTAAAAAGGACATTCGAGGAAGCGCTAAGATCTTAAATCAGGCAAGTAAAAAGTTGTTACGAACGGTAATCCAACAAAAACGCTCCGATCTACATACCATTAACAAATCCATAGACACATCATTCAATGAGTTAATGGCAGTTTTAACGACATTTGATTATAATGTTTGTATGGAAACGTTAAATAAACGAGAAATTAATAAATATAACGAACGCAAAACAAACATATAGTAAAATATCAAAATTAACGACCAAATTAAATGTCAAACATCTGAGTCAACGTGAGAACGAAACGCAACCATTGACTACGAACGCAGATCATAGATTAGGCACGGTCTATAATCTGTCAAAAGAAACTCTGGATGATGCAACAATTAGAGTATTATCGAAAGGCCTTAATTTTGCTTTAACACCTAAAAGATTACCGTACGAAGAAATTATCTGTAGTGTCGAGGACTGTTAATTAAAAACAATATGCGAAAGGAAGATTTGGAAGCGATACGTCAAGACATTTCGTCTATGTTACGTCGAAGTTCAGCGCCAAAACCGAATCTACCTAAAGACGAATTTATACGTTTAATAACCTACGCAATAAACGAGAACTCACGATTCTCCGTGCGGATAAGGATAAGCAGATAAGGATAAGAACTTTTGTCGGATGCAAGTACTTATAAAAAGGTTGAAAATGACCCAACTAATAACACACTCAAAACAACTAGTGATCTCATAAAGAAACACTCCGAAAGATTAAATCTAGACGTAAAATCGAAAATACCTATGTGTGCCAACCACCGACATTTTATGGGTTACCAAAATACACAATCCCAATGCTCCCCTACGTCCTATAGTGAGCCAAATCGATTCACCAACTTACAAATTGGCTCAACACTTAGCGAATATACTCTCACCGCTCAAGGGATATACAAGACCACACACAAAGGATTCCTACCATTTTGTTAGCGAGATTAAAGACCTACATCTGGCAGACAATGAAACTATGGTCAGTTTTGATGTGCAGTCTCTGTTCACATGCTTACCTGTTGAAGACTGGATCTCGATTGTTACTAGAAGGCTAGAGCAAAACAACATGCCCGTAGAATATGCAGTATTCCTTAGACACTGCCTTACATCTGGCTACCTGTTGTGGAAGGAGGAGTTCTACAAGCAAGTAGATGGAGTGGCGATGCGCTCACCTGTATTTCCCATTGTTGCCGATATATTCATGGAGGACTTTGAGGAGAAAGCCCTGCGTAACAAGTGCAACTACCGTCCGATATCATTAGCTACAACCACATCTAAAGTGCTTGATGGCCTGCTTGAGAGACAACTTAAAGATTATCTCCACCTACATGACGCTCAGTTCGGCTTCAGACCAGGACTTTCGACTGAATACGCAATTATGTCTCTCAAGCAGACTGTTAGGTACTATACGGATAGGAACACGCCTGTGTATGCAGCCTTTCTTGATCTCACTAAGGCATTTAACCTGGTTAGATATGATATTCTTTGGCGTAAATTAAAAGACACAGGTATGCAGGGTGGGTTGCGCAATATTTTTAAATATTGGTATGAACACCAAACTAACCGGGTTAGATGGCTTGGTGAGCTTTCTGACGAGTACGGGTTGGAGTGTGGAGTGAGACAGGGAGGGCTAACTTCTCCTTCTCTCTTCCACTTGTATGTGAATAGGTTGATTGTTGAGCTGAGCGACACAGTCGTCGGCTGCTCGATTGATGGTCACTGCATCAACAGTATCAGTTATGCAGATGACATGGTGTTGCTAAGCCCATCAATCGCCGGTCTCAGAAAACTAATAGGTGTATGTGAGAGGTACGATTTGTCACATGGTCTCCTGTACAATGTTAAAAAGAGCGAGCTCTTGATCTTCCAAGCTAGGGGTCGTAAGCTGGGAGATGTGCCACGTGTGCTGCTAAATGGCGTCGCTCTAGACAGGGTAAATGCATTTAAATATCTTGGCCATGTGGTTACCGAGGATTTAAAAGACGATGCTGACATCGAAAGGGAAAGAAGGGCGATGGCGGTCCGCTGTAATATGCTGGCACGCAGATTCGCGCGGTGTAGTTTTGGAGTAAAGATAACTCTCTTTAAAGCCTTTTGCCAAACTCTATACACTTGCAATCTGTGGGTCAACTACACGCAGCGGGCCATCAACGCTCTCCGAGTACAATATAATAACGCATTCAGGGTGCTGGTGGCGCTCCCGCGCTGCTGTATTGCGTCTGCGATGTTTGCGTACGCGCACACGGACGGCTTCCACGCCGTGCTGCGGCGCCGCATCGCCTCGCTGATGCTCCGTACGCGGGGGAGCGCCAACACCATCCTGAACGTGCTCAGCGACAAGCCAGACTGCCCCCTTCTGCGGCACTGGGTACAAATGCAAGTGCCCGGTGCCCCAGAGGGTGGCAGATACATGAATTAAACTATAGATTAATTTTATTCAAGTAATTGTAATGTTAAACAATCGAATTAAGTTATTTGAATTGATTTATTAATTATAACTTTATTAAATTAAAAATAATAAATAAATTAATTTTAATAAATTATATTGATAAATTAAAAATATTAGATAGAATTATATAAAACTAAATTAGAAGACTAGCCGTGTAGTGGCGGTTAAGAATATCCACTACCCCATATCTTCCCGTGGGTGTCGTAAAAGGCGACAAACGGACACAGGCAGGAGATGGGCAGCAGCATCTTCCTGGTAACGGCAAAATACAATAAAAAACTGCGGTTGCCAACCCGCTCGCCAAGCGTGGCAACTATGGCAATATACCCCCCATAATGAAAGTTACGAAGAGACGGCCCCCAGTCCCCGGCGGCCCCGCTATTCCTGGCTACGGTGGCGACCATGGTAACGGCGGGGCAGGGGGTGCTAAGAATCTCCGGTGGAGGTTCGGTTGCCACCTACAACGACTTGACCTGGCAACATACAACGCACGGACCCTGAGGACTGACGAGAAGATTGTGGAGCTGGAAGAAGAGATAGACAAGTTACGCTGGCATATTATAGGATTATCCGAAGTCCGAAGAGAGGGGGAGGACACGGTAATCCTCGAATCCGGCAACTTGCTCTATTACCGGGAGGGCGACCATCTGTCCCAAGGAGGTGTCGGATTTATCGTCCACAAGTCTCTCGTTAACAACGTTGTAAAGATTGAGAGTGTGTCGAGGAGGGTTGCGTACCTTATACTCAGAATCACCAAACGGTATTCGCTGAAGGTCATACAGGTTTACGCACCAACCTCGGCACACCCCGATGAGGAGGTGGAGGAAATGTATGAGGATATCTCTAGAGCCATGCATTCCTCCAAAACCCAATATACGGTGTTGATGGGAGACTTCAATGCAAAACTAGGCACAAGAGAGAACGGTGAGCTGAAAGTGGGGAAATTTGGAATAGGGCAACGGAACCCAAGGGGCCAGCAGCTGGCCGACTTCATGGAGAAAGAGGGACTCTTTATGATGAACTCTTTCTTCCAGAAGCGGCCCCACAGGAAGTGGACCTGGTCGAGCCCCGACGGTTCGACAAAAAATGAGATTGACTTCATTATGACGACCAAACGACAACTGTTCAGTGATGTCTCAGTGATCGCGAGGGTGAAAACCGGCAGCGATCACCGAATGGTTAGAGGCACACTGAACCTAAACGTTAAGTTGGAGAGGTCTCGTCTGATGAAGTCAATGCTCCGTCCCCCTCGTGCTCTAATCCAAAGTCCCGAAACCTTTCAGCTCGAGTTACAAAACCGTTTTCAGTGCCTAGAAGACTGCAATGAAGTGGACGATTTGAATGACAAGCTCGTGGAAACTGTCCATGCGGTCGGAGCTAAGTTCTGCAAGACCCGCCGCAGAAGAACACAAAAACTCTCCGATCACACTCTTAATCTCATGGCTGTTAGACGGGAGATGAAGCTACATTCTTCAACAGATTTGGCAGCATACAGGCAACTGAACAGACAGATCTCCAAATGCATGCGGCGGGACTTACGCAACTTCAATACAGTTCGTATTGAAGAAGCGATCAAGCGGAACCAAGGCTCCAAAGTCTTTGCCAGAGATCTGTCTGCCAGAAATAGCCAACTGTCAAAGCTGAAGACCGAATGTGGCAGCATCGTTTCCGGGGCACCTGAGATTTTGAGTGAGATTGAGAGGTTCTATGGGCAGCTGTACACGTCATCGTTGGAGCCACACGCAAGTGTGAGTAACGATCCAAGAGCGAGTCTTATCCGACATTATTCCGATGATATCCCGGACGTCAGTCTCAGCGAGATTAGAATGGCTCTTCAGCACCTTAAAAACGGCAAGGCCCCAGGCGAGGATGGAATTACAGCGGAGCTTCTGAAAGCGGGTGGAAAACCGGTACTTGAAGTCCTTCAGAAGCTCTTTAATTCCGTCCTCCATGGTGGCATTACACCGGAGGCGTGGAGCAGAAGTGCGGTGGTCTTGTTCTTCAAGAAAGGCGACAACGCTCTCTTGAAGAACTACAGACCGATTTCCCTTCTGAGCCGCGTCTACGTGCTGTTTTCGAGAGTCATTACGAATCGTCTCGCGCGCAGACTTGACGACTTCCAGCCTCCCGAACAAGCCGGTTTCCGAAAAGGCTTTAGCACCATAGACCACATACATACCCTACGGCAAATTGTACAGAAGTCCGAGGAGTATAATTTGCCACTATGTCTGGCGTATGTGGACTATGAGAAAGCCTTTGATTCCGTCGAAATTTGGGCGGTGCTGCAGTCCCTTCAGCGGTGCCAAGTTGACTGTCGGTATATCGAAGTGTTGAAGTGCTTGTACAGTAGGGCTACGATGGCTATCCGAGTACAGAACCAGAGTACGAAACCTATCCAATTGCAGAGAGGTGTAAGACAGGGTGACGTCATATCCCCGAAACTCTTCACCGCTGCATTGGAAGACGTTTTTAAGCTTCTGGACTGGAAAGGATACGGTATCAACATCAATGGCGAGTACATCACTCACCTTCGATTTGCCGACGATATAGTCCTTATGGCAGAATCGCTGGAGGACCTAAGCACTATGCTCAATGACCTCAATAGTGTTTCCCAATGGATAGGTCTTAAGATGAACATGGACAAAACAAAGATCATGTTTAATGTCCATGTCACACCTATGCCGGTAGTTGTTGGGAACACTAAGCTCGAAGTTGTTGACGAGTATGTTTACCTGGGACAAATAGTCCGACTAGGTAAGTCCAACTTCGACCGAGAGGTCAATCGACGGATTCAACTCGGCTGGGCAGCGTTCGGGAAGCTACGACACATCTTCTCGTCAGACATACCTCAAAACTTTAAAACGAAATTGTACAACCAGTGCGTGTTGCCAGTGATGACTTACGGAACTGAGACGTGGTCCTTCACTGCTGGCCGTATGAGGAAGCTCAAGGTCGCTC
Organism: Parnassius glacialis; assembly: GCA_033319125.1. Taxonomy (NCBI): domain Eukaryota; kingdom Metazoa; phylum Arthropoda; class Insecta; order Lepidoptera; family Papilionidae; genus Parnassius; species Parnassius glacialis. Next base: position 1,994,960 of record JAVANC010000027.1, read on the forward strand.
AGCGAGCTATGGAGAGGGCTATGCTCGGAGTTTCTCTGCGTGATAAACTCAGATATGAGGATATCCGCAGTAGAACCAGAGTGACCGACATAGCCCAACGGATTAGTAAGCTGAAGTGGCAATGGGCCGGCCATATAGCTCGAAGAACCGACAACCGATGGGGAAGAAAGGTTCTCGAGTGGCAGCCTCGTACCGGCAAGCGAAGTGTAGGGCGTCCCCCCACTAGATGGAGTGACGACCTGGTAAGGTATGCAGGAAGTCGATGGATGCAGGTGGCTCAGGACCGTGCTTTGTGGCATTCTTTGGGGGAGGCCTATGTTCAGCAGTGGACTTGTGAAGGGCTGTAATGATGATGATGATGAAATTAGATGAGATTAAATTTATTATAATGTAAATGTTACTTGTATGGACTCAGTCTGAAATAAATTGATTTTATTTTATTTTTATTTTACTTCTGCCGTAAACCCAAGATTCTACAAGCGGTACGTAGACGACACTTTCACAATTCTCCCTTTATATAAAGTAACTGCATTTTTAGACCATCTTAACTCCTTAAATTCTAAAATTCAGTTCACAATGGAGTTAGAGGCAAACAATTCTTTAGCTTTTCTAGATATGTTAGTAATTCGGAATCCTGATAACACCTTGAGCTACACTGTGTATAGAAAAAAGACCCATGCAGATAGATATTTAAACGGTGATTCTCACCACCATCCTTTACAGTTAGCTACCGTGGGTAAATCTTTGTTTCAGAGAGCACGAGGGATCTGTGACAGTAAACACCTGGCCGCCGAGCTCCAACACGTCAAGCAAGTTTTGCACGACAATAAGCTTCGGGTCCCGCGCCTACGTCACAGTGAACGAGTGAAGCCGGCCACAGTCGAGCGAGTGCCTGCTGTACTACCATATGTCAGAGGTGTCACTGACAAGATTGGCTACATCTTGAAGCGTGCTTCCATTAAAACATATTTCAAGCCGCTGAAGAAGATTAGTCAGTTTTTACCATCAGTCAAGTGTAATATACCTCTGCAAGATGCAGGAGTGTACAAGCTTGATTATGAATGTGGTCTCTCTAATATAGGACGAACTAAAAGATCTATAAAAACCCGCGTTAAAGAACACATAGCTGATGTGAAGAATAGACGCTCCGGGAAGTCTGCAGTCTGTAAACACGAACAGGATCGCCCCCGTCCACTACATTAAATTTGATAGACCACAAATCCTCGCTAAAGGACACCGATTCCTTTCAATGATGATTCGCGAGGCTATTGAAATCAAGAAACATCCTAATTTCAATAAAGAAGATGGCTGGGTGCTACCATCTGCTTGGGATCCTATAATTAATAAAATTAAATCCCAACCCAAACATACAACTGCAAGACTTCATGATAGTGTAAGTTCATACTGCGTAGATTGGAACAAAAATTAATAATTTTAATCTGGAGGTAGCCGTGGTTAACTATGACATTGGGACGTCATACACCTCAGCCCCCCCCCCCCCCCCCCCCCCGTGACCATGGGTGCTGGAAAGTGCTTGAAACGTCGGGAATGTAAAATAAGTTAATATACGCGATAAAATCCGTAAAATTAGTTTTATTTAAATGTGTAGTGTTCGCGTAAATATAAGAAATCATTACCGTTTGATTATTTTGAGTATGTGCTACATAACCAGGGTATAAAGTCACATTTATACTAGGATATTTTTCTGTAGTGTAGAGGCATTTTACAAACATATCATTACCATTCGACTAAATAAAAAAATAAATAGAAAAAAAATTGCCTCCCTGATAGATAGTCACATATTGAGAATTTTGCCATAGTTGACACGCTTGGCGAGCGGGTTTTCAACCGCAGTTTTTTATTACTTTGAGTTGGTTTTAAGAAGATGCTGCTACCCATTACATGTTGCAATTTCCCTCTGTCGCCTTTTAGGACACCCACGGGACGATATGGGGTAGGGGATATTCTTACACCGCCACTACACGGTTACAAACATAAACGGCAAATAAACAGACACGAAGAAAAATTAAGTTATTCATACCTTTTCCGTGCGAGATTTGGCACTTAAATTTTCGAGATAATTTAGTTAGTCTTAGACAAGTAAATTGGGAGCATTCATTTAATAATTTAAATACAAACACAGATACGCACTACAAACAAATAACACCCCTCTGTATTCGTTGGGGGTTAAAATAACAGCTAGATAAGGTGAAACCATTTCTTTATTTATGACGTAAAAACATTAAGCGATAAATCTACTGTTTTATTAACATTAAAAGTTTATAAATATTTACGATACTTTTAGCAATAATTTATGCAATTTAATTTTTTGAACACTCCCTCTACATTTTGTTTAAGCATCGACTTTAACAAAATGAAATTGAAGATGTTGTTTGACAACAACGGAATTGATATTCCCTTCCTAACGAAACCTTTCTAACGAAAGGAATATCAATTTATTATTACTCATGTATCGGAACAAATTTTGATCAGATTCTGTTAAAATATTGTTAAGATTAAATGGAATATTCGAGTCGCGTAATTTGACCTCACCCTTTTCGCTATTAATTATACTCCAGGTCATTTTCACTTTATTGCTTAAATGTAAAGCAGTGGAGCACACTTATTATTAATTTAGTACATTTTTTTACGTATTATTATATAAAAGTGAAAACTTCTTTAGCGTCGTTGTGATTTCAAACTCGATAAAACTAAAAAGCGATGATTAAAAGAGACATACACAAACATCTATAAAATCCAGGAGGAATCGGCGCATGAATACCGTAAACTATACCACCTTAATTTTTGTATGCAACTATCTTCAAATTGTTCTACTAGTGATATAGATACTCGTACATATGTTGCCATGGGGCAACTCGATGCCATTTTGTTTAATTGCAAGAATTTCTTATTTCCAAACAGGACTACTTTTTTCTAAATTTTGTGATAAATAGGCAACGAATAAAAAAGGTCTCGTGACTTTTTACGAAAAAGTAATATTTTCGGAGATATGTGAGACAAAGGAAAACACGTCCGTACAGTTCAACCATTTATTGCGAGAGAGGGAGAGGTCACAAACTACCTTCCTTATGCTAACAATAAGCTTACCCTACATTACACCTCCACCCTTATTCTAAACGTACTTAAACTAATATAAAATAAAGCACATATCACTTAACTAACTTACAACTAATCAAAATCAAATCCATAACGTCGCGGGGCCCTACGAGTTCTAGGCGGGCTGGGGCGCTCCCTCGCCGGGCTCGGAGCCGCGGGCGCCGGCTGCGGGGCGGGCGGGGGGCGCGGGGACGCCGCGGCCTCTCTGCCACTCGAACTGGCCTCTTCCTCCACCACTGGAGAGAAGCCATTCGGATACACTAGATAGGAACGTGATAATGAACCTCTTCCTCCTTCTGAAACATCCCGGTCTTCCCCTTCCCTATCCGGCTCCCCCGATCGTGGTCTTATCTGGTCGACATGTCTATGAATAAAGACTTTATCAGCCCCTAGAATATTATAGTCCGTTTCTCCTAGTCTGGAGTGTACTTCTCCTTTTAACCATTTTACAACCGAGTTACGATAATCGCGGTACCATACGCGGTCTCCCGGCGCGAACTGCCGGCGACTGCCGCCCGAGGCGCGCGCCTGCCGCGCCTGCTCGCGCCGCCATGCTAGGAATACCTTGGTGTGGACCGAATATTGTGACTAATTGTTTATGATCCGTCCGCAATGTAAACCGTCGCCCGTAAATATACTGGTGAAACTTTTTCACAGCAAATACAATAGCTAACGCCTCCTTTTGTATCTGACTGTAGTTGCATTCCGCGGCGGTGAGCGCGCGCGACACACACATGACAGGGCGCTCGCGGCCGGCCGCGTCGCGCTGCGCCAGCACGGCGCCGAGCCCGCGCGCGCTGGCATCACACGTCACCACTAACGGCGCGCCCGGCTCGTAGTGGCTCAGCGCGACCGCGTCACTCAAACGTCTCTTCACTACAGTGAAAGCCTGCTGTTCTAATTTACCCCATTTCCATGTCGAGTTTTTTTTTAGTAGTTCGTAAAGTGGCTGTAAAATGGTACTCAAATTGGTCACGAAACGGCTATAAAAATTGACCATTCCTAAAAATGACCGAAGTTCCGAAATATCTTTGGGTGGTGACATCAACAGAATCGATTCTATCTTGTCAGGATCGGGGTGGATTCCCTCTTTATTCATTACATAACCAAAATATTTCACTTTTTCTACAAAAAATTCACATTTTTCCCTTTTTAATTTAAGACCGTACTCTTTCAATTTATCTAGCACTTTACGTAAAGTATGTATATGGTTTTCGATAGTGTCCGAAGCGATCAAAACGTCATCCAAAAATACTACGACCCCCTCGATATCTTTTAACAAGTTAACCATTATTCTTTGAAAAATTCCCGGACTGGATGCTAAGCCGAAAACAAGTCTGTTATACATAAACAAACCGCGATGGGTGTTAATTACTGTGTACTTTTTGGTATCGTCAAGCTCGATCTGATTGTATGCCTGTGATAAGTCTATTTTGCTGAAAAATTTACTTCCCCCTAATTGCGATAATAAGTCGTCAATTTTAGGCACTGGGTACTTGTCGACACATAAGACACGATTGAGGGTTACCTTGTAATCCGCGCATATTCGAATAGCTCCATCCGATTTATTGACAATAACGAGAGGAGTCGCCCAGTCCGAGCACTCGACGGGCTCAATGACGCCCGCGCGCAGCATGGCGTCGAGCTCGGCGTCCACGCGCTCCCGCAGCGCGTAAGGCAGCGGCCGCGCGCGGCAGAACACCGGGGCCGCGTCCGCACGCACCGCCAGCCGAGCTCGCCCACCCGTGAAGCGCCCCAGCCCGCCGTCGAACAACTCAGCATAGCTGGAATACAATTCATTTACTGCATAAGATACATTCATGGCTGATTCGTTTAACCTGTTTACATTAAATTTTGGTACGCTGATATCAAGTTCTGACAACCACTGTCTGCCTAATAAAGTAGTAGTACCGTTATTAATAACATATAAGTCTAAAACTTTGCTAAACCGCCCATATGTCACATTAACCTCGCAGTAACCTAATGGCTTTATTTTTGTTCCATCATAAAAGGTTAATGCTAAATCACATGGTAATAATGGTAAATGATTAAATGTATCTTCATACGTGGTTTTACTAATACACGACAACGCCGAGCCAGTGTCTATTTCCATGTTTAAGTTATGTCCACTCACTAATAAACACAAACTCACCGGCTTGTACTGTGACAGCGACATTTGCATCACCGGTTCTTCCTCGGGTGCCTCGTGGTACTCACTCAATGTCGCCCCATCGTCTGCATTGACATAATTTGTTTTCGGTCTCTGATTATGTCCTCCGCGACCGCTGTTCCGGCTTTTCTTTCCAAAGCCCTGTACATTCGCCGCGTTTCCGTTGTAGGCGCCCGGCGCCACCGACTGGTTATTTGTGAAACACACGCGTCGTAAGTGGCCCATCACGCCACACTTGCTGCATATGTAGGTTCTGAACTTGCACTCGCTGGCAACATGGTCAATACCTCCGCAAGCTCCGCATAGCGAACCGCGCACCTCCGCGCGGCCTGCGCCGACGCCGCCGCCACCGCCTCCCGCCACTGCGCTGTGCCGGGTATGGCGGGCTCGCTGGCCGACGCGCATAGCGTTCAGCCCCCCGTATGCCCCGCCGCTGCCCTCGCCGCGCAGCTGACCCGCGGCCTGCGATGACGTCACCGCTGCGCCCGACTCCACGAGCGCCGCGTCCCGCTCCGCTGCCTCCAGCGATCCCGCTAAAATCACTGCCTTGTCATAGGACAATAATTTTTCTTCCGCGAATAATCTCTGCCGTATGACGTCACTTCGAAGTCCGCACACCAACTGATCCCGTAAATTGTCCTGTAGGACTGCACCGAATTCACAATGTCTAGATAGTTTCTTTAATGCCGCCACGTAATCACTGATCGATTCACTGTCTGTTTGTCTTCTTTGCCTAAAGCGATAACGTTCCGCCATCGGAGACAGTTTCGGTTGCAAATGATTACGTAATAGTACAACTGCATCCAAATACGTAAGTTCCGCGGGTTTCTTAGGACTCGCGAGGGTGGATAACAGTTCATACGCACTTTCACCCATAACCGCGATCAAGGTCGGCAATTTAATTTCGTCCTTCACTGAATTTGCCACAAAATACATTTCTAGCCGCTCCACGTAAGCAGTCCAGTTACCGGTTTTCACGTCAAACTCACTAATCTTTCCGATCGACATTTTGCACGCTGATTGTTCGCAGTCTAAATTTTCCGTCTTTTCTATTTTCACGTATTTTTCGCCGATTTTCACCATTAAAATCCTCGTCGCCAGTGAGACAAAGGAAAACACGTCCGTACAGTTCAACCATTTATTGCGAGAGAGGGAGAGGTCACAAACTACCTTCCTTATGCTAACAATAAGCTTACCCTACATTACAATATGATTTATTAAAGGTTTGTAAAATACCAAATTCGGATACTTTTTACCTATTAAAAATACACAAAGAAAAATAATAAAATATAGAAGACAATTTTTTATATTTTTTCATGAAATACAAATAAAAAAGGTCCTATAACTTTTTAAGAAAAAGTTACTATTTTCGGTGTTATGAATTTTTAAATAATTGAGAAATCCCAAATTCAGATACTTTCGTTCACTCAATAAAAAATATATAAAGGAAAAAATATAAAGATATTTTTTTTATATTTTTTAATGAAATACGAATAGCAAGGTGCTACGATTTTTAACGATAAAGTTAATATTTTCAGAGTTATGACTTTTTAAATTTTGAAAAATCCCGAATTCGGATACCTTTTACTCATTACAAATATATAAAGAAGAATAATATAATAAAAAAAATTATATTTTTAAACAATTGTTAATAATATCTTTAGGCGAGGATAAAAAATATTATACATTTTTTTTAGTTTAGGGGGTTAAAATCATCCGATTTAGGATTTTACAAATATTTAAAATTCATAGCTCTGAAAATATTGAATTTATCGTAAAAAGTTAAAAGTATTTTATCATTTGAATTACATCAAAAAATAATAAAAAAATGTCTCGTTTGAAAATAACAATTCCTTGCAATTGAAAAAAAAATCAGTTGAAATAATATGGCACCGAGTTTTTATGTAAATGCATTCACAACGTTTTGGGCACTTTACAGCACCCACAGTCACTGGGAGGACTGGGGTAGTTGGCGGCCTGATGTCATAGTTAACGAAGGCTATCACCAACTTTTAATTATTAATTTTTGGTCCGAGAAATGAGAAGAAATAATTAAATAAAAGCTCGACCGTGTTAATCTAACTATCATAAAATATATTCAGATTATTTAAGTATATAGATGTAACCAGCAACATACATGAGATTTGGCCATTATTTTTTCGTTGGTTTTTAGTAAAAGGGTGACAACAGAGCATGTTGTGGCTCATAAACACCCTCGATGCATTGTCACCCCTGGGAACTAAGAGAGAATGCCTCATTTTCACTAAAAAGGGTCTTCGGTTTCGGTTCTCTACACGTCCCGTTTGGAATACAGCATCATTAAACTTATACAAGGTGTTTAGTAAATAGTACGACATAGTGCAAAGGGTAATAGTATGGGTCAATAACTACCAAAACAATACAATATATGTTCCGCAAAATGTTACGGATTTAACGTTATACTAAATTTTACAAAATATCGAAAACCTCTTACTTGAACCAGATGTTTAAGCATCTCGTAATGAAAAATTCCTTTTCTACTATTTTTTTTACATCAAGTTATTTGTGAATAGTCATTCTACTCAACGATAAGTCTTTTTTTATCAAAAACAAAAATGTGTCCAAGAAATAAATATTTTTCACTGGACGATTTTCTTATCGCTTCACTTTAACCAACAGTGGTGAAAAAAAATGTATGTGACAATTTTGTACAATAACCTCAAAAATGCCTTGTTTGATGGTGGTTTCGGAAAGATACAACTTGAACAGGAACCACTTACCATCAGGTGGACTATGTGCTCGTTTGTAAACCTTTTTCTATAAAAAAAAAATCATTAAGGAAAATTATTAAGATTAGTTTTCAAGGCACATACATACACTCTTATGCTTGACACTCAGATGGGTTGCCAGAAATTACGGATAGTCATTTGGCACGACTCTGACGCACCTCCCTCGCCTTTTTACATTCATATATTTACGCATACATGCTCGTCAACTAAGAGTACTTTTAATTTGAACATCTTCACTAAATAACCAACACGGAAATAAGTTTCCATCTAGGGTTCCATGCCGGCTCTCTCTCAATAACCAGGCTTTACGATGATATCGACAACACCTCGCAACGTCAAACGAATATGAAAAGTATATCTTAATTATTTTTGCGATGACCCCTGAACTTGTATAAAGTTTTGATGTTCAATATTTAGATTGTTTCAGCTGGTTATATAAAAACAATGAAATAGGTAAATATTTACATACCGTGAAAACATTTTGGAGGCTAATCAAGACTTCGCCAAAAGTACACAATCTGAAATTTTAAGTTATGAATTTTTAAATTTATTTTTTCATGATTACAATTTCGCTTTACTGTAGTATCTAAACTAATTGGAAACCTAGAAGCCCTTTTAAGAATATTTAAAAACAATTTGAATAATTAAACAAATTGTCAATAGTTTACCAACTAATTTAATAGCACGAATTTGCTTGTGTCGCATTAGGGAACTTTCTCAAAAAATGTATGCTGTAATTTAGAAATCCATAAAATATAATACGTAATACCTTTCATAATAATACGATGCGATGATTCACATAAATTATATTGCATTCGGGTGATAATATTATGAACAGTATCAAATTAATATAATATTCCATATTATTAATCATTATGGTTTTTGATTGATACACGAGCAAGCTGTAGTACTTATTGGTTTATTCGATTCCAATTAACATAATACGTAGAAATTAAGATGTTGATACTTACGCCAGTGTACGATATTGAGTGTCGCCCCCGAAACTCACGCGGATCTCGCCAGCGGTCAGAAGAAGAGATGCGCAAAACAGTACGTTTTAAAGTCATGTAGAATGACATTACATTTCATACCGAGGAATGTTACATTATACCATGACTCCAAACATGACGTGAAATAACGCGCCACAGGATGGCTATTGTAATGGATTTCTCGCGTTGTAAAAGTTATTATGCTTGCATTGTGATGTGACAATCGCCAAACGTAATGCCCTCACTACTCGCTGCGCCGGAATGAACACTTGATTTTGTTATCATATTCATAAAGTCGATTTTTTTCACCCTTTATCCTAATCTACTGAACTATTAAACCAAAATGGCATTCGGGGCTTATGACTGGAAATAAATATAATGTGCAATATTGATTATTTACCAACACTATGAATATTGACGTATTTGAATATTTATTTTATTTACAGTGATTGTTTTTTTATTTGTTTTACATTATGATATTTTAATATCTAACGTTTCTATTTTTGTTTTACATGGTATTTCCATTTTTAATTACAACTAATAAATAATAAATATAATAGTTTATTTCTGTCTTCAGACATTCAAGACAGTTATAGAGACAGCATGAAATGTAACGCCATCGCAAAAACATAAAATTGAGTAGGGTTTGAATATTTGGACAATAGAGTCATAAAGTGCGAGAGTCATGATTTAAACATCACTAAGCGGTCCGCGGTGTCAGTAAAACCTTAACCTTATGACATGAAAGCTACGGTTCCAATTCTAAATAATAGTTAACTTATTTCTTAGCTAGCAGACCGGTGCATGCTCTTACTTATTCTTACACTTACACCCACAGCGAAAATTAACGAGATAATACGGACTCCGAACAAAGCGCTGTGCGTTATGTTTGAGTGTCAGTGTTTGATTAAATCAAGTCATGTAATGTAATTCTACAGTACGCGATCGGGTTGTATGACGCGTAATGCAACTATCGCATTAATTACACAAGTCTAGTCAAAAAGACGTTCAAGGCATAGGGTGTCTCAAATGCGCGGGCGCAGGTACGGTGCGAGGTCTTCTTATGTTCTTAACAAGACGTCGCAAAAATTATAATTAAATAAAATAAGATGTTCATAATATAAAACTTAAATATCGCATATACGGATTTCCAATTGGCAAAAATAATGCTTCTGTCGGCGTTGTAAATATTTTAAGTGTTTTTTTTATTATTATTTATATTTGTCACAAGTTCAGCGTTTATTTCAATTTTAGTGACAGCTTCTTTAGAGTTGCAGGCGAATCCAAAGAGGATTTGATCATATCCAGAATTTTAGTAAATAAAATATTTCTTATTCCATACGAATATTTTCAATTTTATGAGAGTGGAGATATAACCAAAGAAAGTGACACTTGCAAAAATGCTACATATAACCTTGTCTTAGAAACAATTTGACGCAATAAAATTATATTGCACCGTGTATTTTGATGCCAAAGTTACATACGGCATTAAATTAATTGGAAATATTAAGCGGTGAAAATTAAGTTCTAGGTAATTAATTATTCACAGGTACTTACTTCCTCGAAGCAATGCATTTGGTTTGAAGCTTTCATTTCGTTTCGTTAGAAAAAGTTTAAGTTGTGGAATTTAGACATTGTTAAAAACTTTCAATGTCCATGTGTTATACTCAACGGTTTTACATTTAGGCTGGGAAAACATGTCAGATTTTGTTTCCGATTGTCTGATCAGACTATCTGATTGTATTTACTCGACACACATCCGATTCTTGCGCCAGACTTTGTCTGAAATCAGTCGTTCTCGCTTGCTTGCATATGGAGCATGAATTGCAATTATTTACTTGCCTATAAAAGATATCTTATTATTTTTCGATTGATATTAAATTTATGTGCTTATTTTAAACGTACGTAACCTGAATTTTTTTACAATATCTTATATAGATTGAAGTACAATCGTCAAAAAAATTTAATTAAAATGCTTACATATTTTCTTTCTCTTTTCAACGTCTATTGAAACCCATGCTTCTTCCAATATTTCGTTATAGACGTCTTCTCAAGCCAAATCTTTCATCTGTCTATCGGGATACCCTTCACTACCTGTATGCCATAAGCAAGTACGTTTTTCTACGACCATAATAAGCCGTTCAATATTATAATTTTCCGCCATCGCCCGAACCACAACAATTCGACGCGTCCGTTCATTGTCATGCTAGAGAGTAAACTGGCAAGTCGGAAGGAGGAATCGGACGTCTATTTGGTCTCTGAACAAGAGTATGCAGACCGCACCTTCAGACAATTGGACCGGCAATAAAATCGCAAACAAATTGGCACTCTTTCCAACTCGGACGCCCGATCTGACTATCGGATCGGATGTGTATTAAGTGTTCAAACAAATGTTTGGCACGAGTGCCTTCAGACAGTCTGATCAGACAATCGGGTCGGTTGAAAAAGGCTGACGTGTATTACCGGCCTTACTTTTCAGTAACTGATTATAACGAGCCACGATGGGAAATGTAATTTTTTATTTATTAAATTCATTGCACGTACGTTATACCTGCGAATAACTCATGAATAGTAACTATAATTATGTTCTTAAATTTGCTTATCGTAAGTACATTTGTTGCATGTGTGTGTACAATATTAATTTATTTTAATCATAAATATTTTTAAGTTAGATTACTTATTTTTTTATAAACTAATTGAAATAAAATATAATTACATTTGTAGATTAATTATTATAATGCATTAAATTGAAACTTACCACAGAGGCTTACCATGGTAATTTAGACAGAAATAATTTTTAATATTAATTAACAATAAACAAATTCTTAACCAGATAGACGTTCTTTTAATCACATATTAATAATTGTTGGTTTATTTTATTTTTAAAAATAATAATACTCGGTCAATTCATATTTCTACTAAAGAAAACTTTCGATTTATTTACGAACTTTTGATGCTTTAGGTAGAGAAACGAGAAATTTATTTAAATTATTCAAAGCTTCGTTAATGTTGCGGATCTTACTCCCCCAATGAAAGAGTCAATCATATATCTTGTAATGTATGAGAATATCTCAATGATATAAACTGAAAAGGTTAACACTATAATACTGAGGCTGATAATATATACTAAGAAGTAACTATAGCCATTTTTTACAATAAATGTAAGAAAATACATTGAAAAATATCATTTGTTTGTATCACTCAAAGCTACTTAGTTGTTACTCAAAGTGAACCGGTGTAGCTAAGGGGCTTAGCACTCGCTGTAAATTTCACAGTACGCGAGCAATCCGGGTTCGATCCCCGCCAGCACCAATGAAATTGTTAATTGAAATTTTAAGTGCTTATTTACCACGTGCTAGACGGTGAAGGAAATCATCGTGAGGAAACCTGCATGTCTGAGAAATAAGATTAAAAAACATTTCGAAGAGATGAGAACTTCGCTAACACGCATCGAGGCAGCGCAGCGGACATATCCTTGCGGTAAGATTAAAATTCGGTCTTCTATACACAAAGCACAAAGCCGAAAATTTGTTTTGTCCTCACAGAAATGAGGGGAGGCCGGTGCCCAGCAGTGGGACGTATATAGCCTGTAACTATAACTTTAACTTTTCCTTTACGTATATAGTTTATTTATAATTAATAGAGTCAGGCGTTACTTTGCGGAAATTGAGGGAAGGCGGGAGGTGCTCTGCATACTAGGTAAGACACATCATTTTATTTTATTTTATAACGCCGATATTTGCGAAGTAAATTTGTCTAAAAGCTTTTATAGTTTATTTATACAATGCCTATGCCCAATAGTGAGACGTATTTAGGCTGTAACTTAACTTAACTGTAACTCAGAGTTAGTAATGTTGTGTATAAGCGAGTCTCGCATGTAAAAAATCTAAATCGCAAGTTGAAAATTCAAGAAATTCTAAAAACAAGAGGTAATGAAACATTGTTGACAAGATGAAAGCCAAATATTGTTGCATAGTTGCTGAGTAGGGGATAACAGATTTGGTTGGAGTCAATTTTGATAATAACGGTGTGGGTAGTGGTGATGCTGATAATAGTGGTGACGATGATAATATTGTTTTTCTTCCTGATTTCAACCACTGCAACTATTTATAAACAGTCGAAATATTTCAAATGTGCGGTTTATTGATTGTTATTGCTCTCGAATAACAGAGACAAGACTGTACTATAGAAGACAAAATTGGCAAAATTCTCAGCTTTGTGCTTTGCGTATAGAAGACCGAATTTTAATCGTACGGCAAAGTAATTATTAGTAGTAATCGTGAGTTTGTAAGTAACCAACCCGCCTACGAAGAATTTATTTTTATAAAATTTAAGTGACAAATGAAGTAACAGTTAGATGGTTAGTGGCTAATTGTAGTCTATGAACACCTGAAACCAGTTTCAAGTACAAAGACCAACGAGGAGTCATTATCTTTGGGAATTAAGAAGTAATGATCCACGACCAGTAATTAGACTAGTTCTCTATAAAACCCAGATGGTACCATCATGTTAAGTTAAGTAAGAAGACAAAAAGAATATTGCTTTGGTAACTTGTTAATAAAAAAAATGCGTGTGTCATGAAACTCTCGGTTGGAACGAAGTTCCTTGCGTAGTATATTATTATTGATAAACGTAGGTATTATATTATTGATTAACAAATACAAATAAATGAATTACTAGCGTCTATTAAAATGATGCGTCATTTGAATTAAAATAATATTTCTTTCATGGCAAGATAAGAGAAAGTGCGAGGGAGATGGATATTACTCCATCTCACTTCCTTATTTCGCCGCCAAGGCCGTCTACACTATGACACAAGGGATAGTGACGAAACAATCTTACACTTTTTGTTGCCTAGCTCCTATCCGCCAAACCCGTACCGTCCGATAAGGAACTTCGTTCCAATTAATTTGCATACTAATACTTAGCATGCAACTTCCACTCTCACTCAGTCTTTCACCTCCAATTTAAAAATTAATATCACAAGATATGAGTAAATCTCAATTTCAGTCACGCCGGAACCAATGAAATTGATAATTGCAATTTTAGTGTTGATTTACCATGTGATTTGCGACTAGGGAAAACATCTTGAAGTTAACTTGAATCGGGGCAGTGCGATAGGTTTATTTTCAGCTTGTAAAATCTACCTAGATAAGAAAATTAGCCTGTACCTAGCAGTAGGGGACGTATGTACGACGACTTCTATGTGTACTACTAGTTTCAATTCAGAACAAACACTGTGTCACAGCTGTGACGAAATTTATTAAAGTTACGTACTTTTCTAAAATAAACTTCAAATCACGTTAAAAAATTGCGGACATATATATTTACAGCGTTTCATTCATACATATTAAGCGATTAAACAAAATCGATTACAAATTTTGCGAAATACAAAGCAAAAACTAATATGATCGCCCGCCCACAGTGGACTTAAGGAGTTACGAAGTATTGACCGTAACTTAGGGCGCAATGGTATTAAGGCTGCAGAGTACGTTTATTAGTATACATAGAAATATTTTTACATTCATTCCCTACTACTGCTAATAAAGGCTTCTTTTTTTTCTAAGAGGTTTTTAAGTCGAAAATAACTCAACGCACTGCCCCAATACGAGTTGACTTAAAGATGTTCTTCCCTATTTGCCAATCACATGATAAATCTACACCAATATTGTAATTAACAATGCCGTTGGTTTCGGCGGGATTGAACTTTATTTACTCATGTCTTGTGATATGAAAATGGCTCAACTGAAAATTTATACCCTTGATAATAAACGTTTAGACCATTGTCGGTTTGAGTATTGTTGTTCTTAGTAATTACTGAAATACACTTGATATCCTTTGGGAAATATTGAACCAATAAAGCGAAACTGTCGAACAATAATGCTTTACTGTCAAAGTTTTGCACTTTAGTACCCTTATCTCATTCACAGCCTATTTCACACTGAAATATGTCTATAACTTACGAGAGGCAATACGAAAGTGATTGATAATTCTGTGAATAACGCCCTTTTGTATCATTCAGTACATATGTTTCGTTTATTTCTCCGAAACGATCCGTTGTATTACATACGAGATGCATTAAAAATGAGATGCATTTTTTATATTACAAACTATTCATTTAGCTAAGAATAACATAGAATGAAGAAAATAAGTGAAATGATTGATTTAAAACAAGGTTGAGTGATTTTTTAAAAGGGGTTTTCATACACTTCATTTGATGCAAAACGGCTCCAATAAAAGGAAGCATTATTAAATATAGAAACCAGGCATAAATAATCGACGCATGGTGATGCTCTAAAAGAATCCATCGCCAAATTTCATCTTGTGGTTATCGAAAGAGTAGACTATGGGAAGTGTCAGTAAAATTTTATGGTTCCGATATTTTTATTCATCACGTTTGCTTCAGACGTAAAAGAGGTCTGAAGCAAACGTGAACCATACGTCCGATTTCTATATTCAAGATCTACAAAATACCAGTTCAAGTATTTATCAATTTCAGAACGGACTGTACCAAGTGTGCGTTATCTAAAAAAAAAAAATAGCGCGCGCAGATTTACTGCCCCGAAACGGTCTCGATCGATTCCGTTCCGTTAATTTAAACCATACAAAGTATCGCGGAGTTCTAGATGGACCTGAAAATTGTGGACGGTAGCGGTTGACATAAGTATATTGTATACAAGTTTGAAGCTGGGTTGTATCGATTGTTTATATTTAAATATTTGGCTTCAATATTTTTGAATTTTAAAACATGTAGGCGCGTCTATAAAATACCGGTAAGATCTAGAGTGACGTTGTGTTATTATTGATAATGATTATTAGCGTAAGCATGAGAGCAAGTTGAACATCCGCTCTCACACTTACTATTTTTTACAATTAACCATTCCTGTTATATTTCCAACATCGGATGTGGTATCTTATGTTGAAGTTCCGACAAACATTAGACTTCGTAACAGACCTACAATATTAAGACGTACAATTGTGCGTTGTCATTTTTATTTATAGTCACAAGACGTTAAATTGATAAAACTAACACTTGTAATATTTTAAACACATCACCTTTAGATGACAAATTGTTTCAAGATTTGATGCGAGATGGGTGCCAATTGGATTTTGAGATATCTGAATAGGAGTTATGGTAAGAATAAATAAATTATTGTTTTCTCGCTAACGAATGTGTATTATTTCAAACACAACAACGATGAATCGGGCTAAGTTTCCTATCAGTCTTGTAACAGTACAAGATGGCGTTAGTTTTAAGTGCCTACTTCAAGAATAAGATGTCATAACATTTTAATGATCATTAGGTGTGGCAAAGGATGCCAAAACGACTCTTATATAATTCCTCCTATATTACAATGATGATATTTGGAATGTGCTCGTTGATTCGTCAATATTTTTTATTAATTACAACCCTATGATATTGTGATCACCCCATTGGCCGAACAACCTGCACAATGTAATATGCTTATTCGGGGAAGCATTGGTCGTTGTATTTTTGCAGCAGAGCTCGCGATCGCAGTACGCTCAATCAATGCAGCAAATGCATGCAACGCATTTGTAGCAATCATCAGGCAGTCGTGTGTTCCAAATGAGTAATTTATAGCCGTGTGTCCTATATGAGCAACAGAGTGATTTTATGTGAAGCGATTTTACTGTTGGTAAAATTAGATGATTATGACGACCAGACAACAACTGTTCAGTGATGTCTCGGTGATCGCGAGGGTGAAAACCGGCAGCGATCACCGAATAGTTAGAGGCACACTGAACCTAAACGTTAAGTTGGAGAGGTCTCGTCTAATGAAGTCAACGCTCCGTCCACCTCGTGCTCTAATCCAAAGTCCCGAAACCTTTCAGCTCGAGTTACAAAACCGTTTTAAGTGCCTAGAAGACTGCAATGAAGTGGACGATTTGAATGACAAGCTCGTGGAAAATTTCCATGCGGTCGGAGCTAAGTTCTGCAAGACCCGCCGCAGAAGAACACAAAAACTCTCCGATCACACTCTTAATCTCATGGCTGTTAGACGGAAGATCTATCTGCTAGAAAGAACCAACTGGCAAAGCTGAAGACCGAATGTGGCATCATCGTTTCCGGGGCACCTGAGATTTTGAGTGAGATTGAGAGGTTCTATGGGCAGCTAGAGCCGCACGCAAGTGTGAGTAACGATCCAAGAGCAAGTCTTATCCGACATTATTCCGGTGATATCCCGGACCTCAGTCTGAGCGAGAGTAGAATAGCTCTCCAGCACCTTAAAAACGGTAAGGCACCAGGCGAGGATGGAATTACAGCGGAGCTTCTGAAAGCGGGTGGAAGACCGGTACTTGAAGTCCTTCAGAAGCTCTTTAATTCCGTCCTCCATGGTGGCATTACACCGGAGGCGTGGAGCAGAAATGCGGTGGTCTTGTTCTTCAAGAAAGGCGACAACGCTCTCTTGAAGAACTACAGACCGATTTCCCTTCTGAACCGCGTCTACGTGCTGTTTTCGAGAGTCATTACGAATCGTTTCACGCGCAGACTTGACGACTTCCAGCCTCCCGAACAAGCCGGTTTTCGAAAAGGCTTTAGCACCATAGACCACAAACTTTGGCAAATTAAACAGAAGTCCGAGAGTACAATTTGCCACTATGTCTGGCGTATGTGGACTATGAGAAAGCCTTTGATTCCGTCGAAATTTGGGCGGTGCTGCAGTCCCTTCAGCGGTGCCAAATTGACTGTCGGTATATCGAAGTGTTGAAGTGCTTGTACAGTATGGCTACGATGGCTATCCGAGTACAGAACCAGAGTACGAAACCTATCCAATTGCAGAGAGGTGTAAGACAAGGTGACGTTATATCCCCGAAACTCTTCACCGCTGCATTGGAAGACGTTTTCAAGCTTCTGGACTGGAAAGGATACGGTATCAACATCAATGGCGAGTACATCACTCACCTTCGATTTGCCGACGATATAGTCCTTAGGGCAGAATCGCTGGAGGACCTTAGCACTATGCTCAAGATCTCAATTGTGTTTCCCAACGGATAGGTCTTAAGATGAACATGGACAAATTAAAGATCATGTTTAATGTCCATGTCACACCTATGCCGGTAGTTGCTGGGAGCACTAAGCTCAAAGTTGCTGACGAGTATGTTTATCTGGGATAAATAGTCCGACTTGGTAAGTCCAACTTCGACTGAGAGGTTAATCGACGGATTCAACTCGGTTGGACAACGTTCGGGAAATTACGGCACATCTTCTCGTCAGGTATACCTCAAAACTTGAAAACGAGACTGTACACACAGTGCGTGTTACCAGTGATGACATACGGAACTAAGACGTGCTCCTTCACTGCTGGCCGGATGAGGAAGCTCAAGGTCGCTCAGCGAGCTATGGAGAGGGCTATGCTCGGAGTTTCTCTGCGTGATAAACTCAGAAATGAGGATATCCGCAGTAGAACCAGAGTGACCGACATAGCCCAATGGATTAGTTAGCTGAAGTGGCAATGGGGCCGGCCATATAGCTCGAAGAACCGACAACCGATGGGGAAGAAAGGTTCTCGAGTGGCAGCCTCGTACCGGTAGGCGAAGTGTAGGGCGTCCCCCCACTAGATGGAGTGACGACCTGGTAAGATATGCAGGAAGTCGATGGATGCAGGTGGCTCAGGACCGTGCTTTGTGGCATTCTTTGGGGGAGGCCTATGTTCAGCAGTGGACTTGTGAAGGGCTATAATGATGATGATGATGAAAATTTGATGATAATAAACAAAGAACTTAATAGATATTATTTTCTCATTTTAAAATAAGACCAAGTGTTCTCAACTCGTCAAGAAGTTTGTTATTGCATACCTTAAGCGAAAGCGCAAGGTATGTTCTACTATCGCCTTAAAATTAAGATTCCAACGTTTTATCGAATAAAATCGTATCTAGCAATCATATTATACATATAAATGATATAAAAAGCACATTGTTAGAAAGATAAATGATTGTTGAACTAATTAATATTTTTTTTAAATCGATTAATTGCTATTTTTAAATAAAAAAAGGGTTTTAGTTGCTTTTGGTGTGGATTCATCATGTTCCTGTGGCTTCTAAACACGATAACTTTTGAAAATATCAATTGTTTAACTCAATCCATTTTTTAATCTCTTCATCTATCATGTGGGAAGCCACTGAATGTACATGGCGGTGTAATTTTGTTTTGTTTAGCTATAATTAATTTTTTTCGGCTCCAAAATGGCGAAATTTTCGTTGATTTTGTAGCCTCGTATATAAATTATTTCTGTAAATGGAGAGCTACAGCCACAGAGTAGTTTAGTTTGGCTTCAGTCGCCGTCGTGAGTGGACATTGTTTCGGTTGTTTGCAGCGGCTCAAAAAGATCGCTGTACAAATACACAATATTCAAATAACCAAATTTCTTAAATACTTGATTATAATAATAATAAATGATTTTTTTATTTCAATATTTAAAAGCACAGAATAAATAATAGTAGTACGTACTAAAAGTAAGTAGTATAATTTTTTTTGTCATGGGTGACATTTTCATGGTTTTCGAGGGTGTCGAAACCGATAGGGTTGTTGAAATGTAAATCCAAGAAGGCGGCCGCAATAGGTATCAACTTTTTCATCATGGGTGTCATTTTCATGGTTTTCGAGGGTGCTGAAGCCGATAGTGCTGTCGAAATGTAAATCCAAGATAGCTGCTGCAATAGGTTCAAATTTATTCATCATGGGTGTCATTTTCATGGTTTTCGAGGGTGTTGAAGCTTATAGTGCTGTCGAAATGTAAATCCAAGATGCCGGCTGAACAAGGTACCAATTTTTTCATCATGGGTGTCATTTTCATGGTTTTCGAGGGTGTTGAAGCCGATAGTGCTGTCAAAATGTAAATCTAAGATGGCGGCTGCAATATATATCAATTTTTTCATCTTGGGTGTCATTTTCATGGTTTTCGAGGGTGTTGAAGCCGATAGTGCTGTCGAAACGTAAATCCAAAATGGCAGCTGCAATAGTTATCAATTTTTTTTATCATGGGTGTCATTTTCGTGGGTTTCGAGAGAGTTGAAGCCAATAGGGTTGTCGAAATGTAATTCCAAGATGGCGGCTGCAATGAGTATCAGTTTTTTCATCATGGGTGTCATTTTAAAACAATATTGATTGCAAATCTCTAAATCAAAATTTTACCTCTTCTCCTTCTAATAATAGCTCCTGCACCTAACTCTGCGGAATAATTATTATTATCTATAAGACCATTTGCAGAAACAGTTTTTGTTAACAGTTATGAGTGTAACAATTTATCAGCTGCTTTGTTTATAGTGACTTGAGCAACACTTTGCCGGTTTCTGTACATAAAATAATGCTGGCTTTGCAAATATGGATGGCGATACCATTGAATATAATATCCGCTATGTTACACCTATTTACATAGAAACTTTAATTATCATTTGCATAAAATTCTAAATAGCACTTTTTACACAAGAAAGTAAACTTTTAGATCAGTCCATCTTGTTTTTCACTAATTAAGGGAAAAGAAAAACAAACCAATAGGTCCGTGATTTAAAATTTCTTGCAACTTTTTATAGAAAAGTATGACCTTATGATAATATAATAGTCAATCATTTAGCCATGTGATAAAACTTTTAAATGTGCCAGTTAAGCATTAATGATGATAGTTGGGTCATTATACTGGAAATAGTCTTCTAAATATTTTGTAGTACAATTGATAAACTTCAGTATGATTGACCGTGTATATGACTTTTATAAGTCTATCTTATTTTTGATGAAAATTATTGTTGCAGATAAAAGCCCTTTTACATTTATTTTAGTCTCGAATTAAATTAATCAAAATGAAAATAAGAACTTTGGCTCTTTATAACTGATCTTTAAATGTAAAACACTGACTTGAAATTATATAATTATCGGTAATTTTTAATTCATTGAACTTTTTTAGGATTGTGTTGAAACTTTACTGGTAAAAAAAACAAATATCTATAGCATAGTTCTTGATGAAAATAAAGTATGTTACCATCGCATCCATCATCAATTTCTAATGTAATTCTTGGTGTAAAGCTAAGGCGTGATAATAACTGTAAACAATAGAATAACAAAATAATGAAAACATTTGTAAATACTTGCTTTATAACCTAATAAATATTATTTGACCGTAATAAAATAAAACAAGGTAGTCTTCGGCATGAAAGTAAAAATACTAAATATATTCGATTATTTTTGCAATATCTAACAGCCGGATCAGCGCGCGATTCTGATCCATCTAAAGATGCTAAATTTCAGCAAGCACTGTCAAATTCAATAGGAGTGACAGAAAAAACGATTCTTGATATAGAAGGGTAAATAAATTATTTAACCTATAAAGTAAAATCACTTTATTAAAAATCAAAATAACCCAATAGCTTTATTAACATGAGACACATAATTATTGTACGAGTGCTTACAATACTTAACATTAATTTACTGAAATCTCAGAATGTTTTTTTTTTAATAGAATAAGGGTGACAAACGAGCACACAGTCCACCTGATGGTAAGTGGTTGCTACAGCCCATAGACATCTACATCAATTTTCGATTACGTATCAAAATGTAGATGCGTTGTCATCCGTGAGGACTAAGATGTAATGCCTGGTTTGCAGTAAAAAGGTTCTCCGTTTCTCTACACTCACCATACGAAAAACAGCACAGTTAAACTGCTATTTTACATGGTATTCTGTGCGAGCGTGGCCCTTCCCTGGTCGAGCCGACTGATACTACTAATATAGCTGCAGCATGGTTCTACCACGTAAGAAAAAATTGACGTTGAAAACTTAAGTATTTTCAGAAGCAACTTTGCAATTATTTTGGTTGAAAAACAGTTGAACACAAGCCTATTTACTCTTGATTTTAAGACACCTACATTGTAGTCGGATGCAAGACACATCGTGTGGACTAATTATTTCATCTTTCTGGCATTCGAACAGTCAACTCATACAATAAAAGGGTGTTTTCACAAACGCACACCATTGCAAAGCAGTATAATTTACAAATTACAAGGGAACACTTACACAAAAATAAAAATAACTATACTCTTATTTCACACACGTTGTTACATTAACATTATTTTTTAACAGTGGTAGAGCCAGGCGGCAGCTTTTGCTGTCGCATGGATGGGCCGGCTCGAACCAGGGTGGTACCACGACCTCACAGAATACCAGCGTGAAATAGACGTTTACCTCTGCGTTTCGCTTGGTGAGTGCAGGTGGCCGGAGGCCCTTTTTACTGGAAATGAGGCATTCCATCCTAGTCCTCACGGGTAAAAACGCATCTGCATTTTGATTCGCAAACGAGGATAGATGTAGATGTCTATGGGCCGCAGCAACCACTTACCATCAGGTGGACTGTGTGCTCGTTTTTCACCCTTATCCTATAAAAAAAAAATTACACTAGCGAACCGCCTTGGCTTCGCTTGGGTAGGATCTTTTAATATAGCGTTAATTTTTTATAATATTCCTTTTTTAAACCATTCAATTGTTTCGAATTAGATATACTTGATATAGATCACTCCTAACTTTACTCTCTATATCCTTGTGAAGTTTCATTACAATCGGTTCAACTAAGGTTCAGTCGTTTCGAAGATAAGCCCGAATAGAGAGTCAGACTGAAAGACAGACAGAAAAAGAAAAACTTATGTCCTAATGGCATGCAAATAACCTTCTTAGCTCGTTATAAAGCAGTTATTTTGATATTATAGATAGACACTTCAATTTTATTTAAATATACAGAAACTTACACACAGCTCCATGTAGCTGCATTGACATCATGGTTGTAGCACGAATGGGTCGGCTCGACCGGGGTAGGACCACGCTCTCACAGAATACCAGCGTAAAACAGCAGATTGCTGATGCTGTTTCGTATAGTGAGTTTAGAGAACTGGAGACCCTTTTTACTGAAAACGAGGTATTCCACCTTAATCCTCAGGGGTGGCAACGCATCTGCATTTTGATTCTTAATCGAGGATAGATGTAGATGTCTATGGACCAGAGCATCCACTTACTATCATGTGGACTGTGTGCTCGTTTGTCATCCTTATTCTATAAAAATAATTCTCAAATATGTTTACTGCGATGTAATAAGTTATAAATATTCAAAGTTTGCAAGCATAATATAATAACACGGTCCAGCCTCCATTCGTATCATTCTATGAAAGCGGTGAAATTTTCGTACTTTTCGTAATTTTCACGCTTGGCGTGAAAAGTCTTACGGGATTTGAATATTTCGTTTTGGAAGCACACGTATTTGAATCATGACATACCATGCGTAGGGTATTTCGAAAATATTGGACTCCCGTGAGGAATTTATTCACAGTACTGCCGTAATTTTCTTTGCTTTCTATCTGTTAAATTAAATTATATAATATATGTTATGATTTCTTATATTTACGCGAACATTACACATTGAATAAAACTGTTTTTTACGGATTTTGGACATGACAAACAAAAAGATCCATTAAAACCCGCGTGAAAGAACATATAGCTGACGTGAAGCACCGACGCTCTGGGAAGTCTGCACTCTGTAAACATGTTCAAGATCGTCCCCACCATTACATCTGATTTGATAGACCACAAATCCTTGCAAAAGAACATCGATTCCTACCATGGATGATACGCGAGGCTATTGAAATTAAAAAACATCCTAATTTTAATAGAGAAGATGGATGGGTGCTGCCATCTGCTTGGGATCCTATAATTAACAAAATTAAATCCAAACCCAAGCATAACACTGCAAGACTTCAGGTTACTGTAAGTTCATTCTGCGTAAATCGAACCAAAAATTAATATTAAAAAACTGAATGTAGCCGGGCTAACTGTGACATCGGGACGTCAAACATCTCAGTCCCCCCCGTGACCATGGGTTGCTGTAAAGCACTCGAAACGTCAGGAATAAAAATAATAAAATAAACGCGATAAAATCCGTAAAAAACAGTTTTATTCAATAAATTAAGTTAAATATATTGGATATTTCATTTCGTTGGTAAAATTTGCCATTAAATATTAAAGCATTCATATAGATTTTTTTATAACATTGAATGATAAACGAGCTTACAGTTCACCTGATACTAAGTTGCTACTGCAATTTTACATGGGAAAATGGATATGTATACCCACCTCGCAGTTATGTGGGACTCGCACCGACTAAAACCCCTTGGTGTTCCACTTACGTCGCATTTTGGCCGGGTCATGGGATCGCTTTTGCACAATCCGCGACCTCACCAGTGCCAGTCGCCCCATGGTAGCCGCTCCTCGAAGGAGGATCTTTCTTCTCCATTCTCTGGCCGAGGTAAGGCGCGCCCACTTTCGCGGCTTCTCAATGCACCTGCGCAACGAACCAACCGAACCCGATACGCAGAGGCTATGGGACCAGGAAAATACGAGCACTCGAAATCACCAGCTTTTCCTTTCTTCAAGAAAAGGAACTACTTCTCCAAAAGTTAACAACTTGCTTACGATCCCTGTGGTGTTAGATTATTACGATTAGAGGTGGTGTAGATACTATTGAGTCAATCGCTTACCATCAGTTGTGATACTTCTTAGTTTCTGTTTGCATTAGAATATACGTTTCACGACGGATTCAACTTGGCTGGGCAGCGTTCGGGAAATTACGACACATATTTTCGTCAGGTTTACCTCAAAACTTGAAAATTAATATTGTACAACCAGTGCGTGTTGACTGATGAACCAGTGATGACTTATGGATCTGAGACACATCTCAGATCTATAATTCCCAGCAGTGAAAGACCACGGTCCTTCACTGCTTGGCGTATGAGGAACCTCAAGGTCGCTCAGCGAGCTATGTAGAGGGCTATGCTCGGGGTTTCTCTGCATGACAAACTTAGAAATGAGGATATCCGCAGTAGAACCAAAGTGACCAACATAGCCCAATGGATTCGTAAGCTGAAGTGGCGAATGGCCGGCCATATACCTCGAAGAACTGACAACCGATGTGTAAAACCGCTGGCGAAGTGTAGGGTGACCCCCTACTAGATGGAGTGACGACCTGATAAGACACACAAAAAGTCGATGGATGCAGGTGGCTCAGGACCGTGCTTTGTGGCAATCCCTGGGGGAGCCTATGTTCAGCAGTGTATTTGTAAAGGGTTGTAATTATGATGATGATAGGTTTCATAGCAGCTGAATCTTAATATGATAAATCTCTATACCTATTTTATATTTATCTAAGCATGTCAAATTACTTTCATTCGATGTCAATGCTTGAAATCTAACTTGAAGAAAAAAGAGAGAACAGCTTTTTTTTGGATACTGGAGTAACAAACAATCTACAATATAACACTTGATCGCAATTACTCTAAACAAGGGAGCCCATAATTTTACTGGTTTTATTACCCTTCAACTGGGATACAGCAATAAGGGCACTGCCACATGAGTAAATAAACAGAACGGATGTAAAGCTTCGTACCGCCGCGCGAATCGGTTGCACTACTACAAGCACGCGGGGCATGTTAACGTGACCACTAGCCGCTAGTCACGTACGCAATGAGACTGGAAAAAACCCGTTACGTTGGTACAGCCAGTGGACAACAATCTCAGGGTCAGTGCGACACACGTTGTTTGTTTTGTTAGTTGCAGGTTTGAATATTTTAATGTAAAAACGTGGTATTATTAATAATAATTGTTTATTGTACTGTGTGAATGATTAATACTAGAAAAAATACCCCAAGGAATGTTAATAGGTAAGTATGTATTTGATTATTACTTTTCAAGTAAGTACCTTTATTTTATTGTATGATTCTTATTTTAATAAGAAGAGGGTACTACACCATGTGTTTTAACCTTGGTTAAAACCATGTTAAACTTAAGTTAACCTTTTTACTGTTATTCACAAGCTTTTACTAAACATTTGTAGGTATGTGTGTTCAGTTCAGATATTGCAAGATTTGCAAGTAAGATTTGAATAACTTTTCGATGACTGATTGAGTTGAAATCTAGTACACCGTAACTTCAGTGATAACGCAATAATATGATGAATATGGCCTGATGCGGCCGCTAGGATTTGCTCCTCATTTGGGAACTCTTTAACTGCTAGTAGCAGGGTCACAAATTTTGTATCTTTGTTTAATTTTGATAGTTTAACCCGATTTTTATCTTGAACTGCTGTTGCAGCCAGTGTTGTCTCCTTACGAGGGAACTCTGTATTGATTAGTAGCATGGACTCGAAACTTTGTATCTAAATTTAATTTTGTTGATCATGATCTTCACCATAAACTGCTGCTGCAGACAGGATTATCTCCTCACGAGGAAACTTCTCAAGAGTCATAGTAGCATGCTCATGAAAGTTTAAATACGCGTCTAAAATATTTTTTTATTAAAATTCCTCATGAATAGGTACTTTTCGTTCTTATTCTCTTTTTATTTCTCTCTACTAGTCGGTCTGTCTTTAAATTAAATAAATATTTCAAAAATAGGTATCATTTACCACCAAAAAAACCGTTACCATTAAAAGAAAAGATAAATTAGTAAAAAGAAACATTATGAAAATGAAATTATATAAACACTTATCCTGTAAGAAAATCTATAGCGGTGGCCTATGATCAGCTTCTCTCGCTCAGCTACATATATAGCCTCTGATAGGTTTTTATGATGATAATAAAAATTTATTTAACTTTATCCTAGAAAAAATAATTTTAGTTATAGGTTGGAATACGCATTTCTCTTTGCAATGAATGAAAAAATCTGAGAATCTCAAAAAGTTTCAGAAGGTCCATTTACTCAAAAAAGGAACTTATGTTATAAACGTATTTCATGTTATTTTAGAAGAAATAATATTATTTATTCTTATTTATTACATTGAGGTCTAGTTAAAATTACAACAAATAAGTATTTTTTTATAGGAGAGAGTGACAAACGAGCACACAGTCCACCTGATGGTAAGTGGTCATCATTATTTTTCTAATCTAGGTAAAAAATTAGCAGATAAAATAATTGCAAATCGTGGTCAACGTACAGATACAAGTTCGACCCACAGATCTCTTAACTCATTTGTGCTCTATCCACCTGACGAGACGGAGGTAGAATCTACTTTGTTAAGTCTTAAAAATGATTGTGCTATTGGGTGGGATTCTATCTCTGCCGTTTTTCTTAAAATGATAAAAGATATAATTATATTACCGCTTACCAATCTCTTTAAAATTTGTTTTGAACAAGGATGCTTTCCAAAGGTGTTCAAAAGGTCTCTCATTACTCCTGTATACAAGAGTGGAGCTCGAGACAGTGTCGAAAACTACCGACCTATCTCTGTGCTGCCAGCTCTTTCGAAAATATTGGAAAGGCTGTTGAATAACCGATTGGTAAAATTCCTGACCAAATACAATATTCTATCAAGCACGCAATTCGGTTTCAGAACGGGTAATAGCACAGAAGATGCGGTAAAAGGCTTGACAGAATTTGTAACCAATAAGTTGGACAAACAAAAAAAATGTTTGGGTGTTTTTCTTGATTTAGCAAAGGCTTTCGACACCGTCTCGATTCCCATTCTTGTACACAAATTGGAAAATATCGGAATTAGAAATACGGCCCTTTCTATTTTTAAAAGCTTCTTAAGTCACCGAGTGCAGAGAGTTAAGATTAAAAATTTCAGCAGTTCTGATACTAGTGTAACTTTTGGTGTCCCTCAAGGAAGTATCCTAGGGCCAAGTCTCTTTTTAATTTATATTAATGACCTTTGTCGTATGCCATTAATACATGGCAAATTATTCACTTATGCCGATGATACGGCTATAATATTTTATGGTGAGACTTGGGCTGACGTTCAGGTGATTGCTGAAAGGGGTCTCCAATGTGTGGCACAATGGCTTGAGGACAATTTACTTACACTAAATGTATCTAAATCAACGTACTTACAGTTCCGTATTACCAATACTCCAGCTGTTGAGGATATTGAACTGAAAGTACATTTTTGTGATCTAAAGTCAACAGACAAATGCTCTTGCTTTAATATAACTAGATCTAAAAATGTAAAATATCTCGGTGTGTTGTTAGACGAAAGACTTAGCTGGCTCCCACACATTGATCTTATTTCAACATGACATTTAAAAAACTAAGACACATTGCTGATTTTGATTTATTGCGCACAGTATATTTTACTTTAGCACAATCAATAATAGGCTATTGCATAAGTGTCTGGGGAGGATCGTGCAAAAGTTTTTTAATTAAGCTCGAAAGAGCACAAAGATGTTTACTAAAAACTATGACTTTCAAACCTTATAGATACTCAACAAAATTATTATACAGCGAATGCAAGTTGCTGTCTGTCAGGCAATTATACGTTCAAAATTTGATCACCAAGCAACACGATCGCACTCCCTACGACCCTGAGATCTGTCGTAATAAACGTAGAATACCCAACGTACTGGCACCGTTTAGATGCCGCACTGTTTTTGTTAGACGACAAAGCGCATATCTGTCTATAGTACTCTATAACAAACTCAACAAAATTCTAAATTTCTATCCTCTTTCAAAACACGAGTGTAAAATTAGAGTTCGTGATTGGTTGTTGTCGTTAGATTACAATAAAACAGAAAATTTATTAATTTAATTTGATTTAATTTAATTTATTAATTTAATTTATAGTTTCAAAATAAATAAATAAACAAAAACAGGGAAGTGATTAATGTGTGGACAATTAATATTAACGATTCGTTTATATTTATGCATAATTTATATATGAACTTTAATATTTATGTATGTACATATGTGTATATATATATATATATATATATATATATATATATATATATATATATATATATATATATATATATATATATATATTTAATAATTATATATAAGTATATATGCACATATATACGTGTGTGCTCGTCTTGTATATATGTATATTAAATATATGTATAGTATAGATGTTTAGTATTAATTATAACACATATAGAATACTTTATTATATTACAACTTCTATTATTTTTTTTTAATTTAATTTTGTAAATTTGTTAAATTTGTAAAGTTGTTTACTTTTCTTTTGTTTCTACTATAACAATGAAAACATGCATAGTTCTTTTAGTATTACCTGTGTTACACTCTGGGAGAGGCCGCTGATTCCTAAGATACAGACTCGTCTAGTTTAGGAGTCAGAGACTTCATAACATTTCTTGTGATTTATTTTTGATAATAAAGAATTATTATTATTATTATTATTATTATTATTAAGTGGTTGCTGTGGCCCATAAACATCTACATCTATCCTCGTTTGCGAATCAAGATGCGTTGTTACCCGTGAGGACTAAGATGGAATACCTATTTTCCAGTAAAAAGGGTCTCCTGTTCTCTACACTCACCATACGAAACACAGCAGTGTCAAGCTACTATTTTACGCTGGTATTCTGTGAGAGCGTGGTCCTTCCTCGGTCGAGCCGACCCATTCGTACTACAACTTTACTACTAATATAGCTGCAGTATGGCTCTACCACGTTTGTAATTATTTAAATTAGAAAATTAATTAAATGAGGATAAAGAAACATGACTAAAATACATTTTTATGTTCATTTATTTTAAAACGATCAACTACGAGTATTGTTATGAAATTAAATGTATTAATTTTTTATTTAAAACTTTAAATAGTGTAAAAAATTAAAGAAACTCAGCCATTTAATATACATTTTGTTCTCGTGATTGACATGATACTTAATCAATGACTATTAATTAGTACAAACTAGTCACCGGTTGTAAAAATTTGAATCATTGTGTGGAAACAACGCATTTGGTAGTAATTTTATTGAACTCTGTTAGTATTGTTTACATATTTTGTTGTAATATTTTTCCGTGCAGGGAAGACAAAGCAATCTTAGCTCACACAGCCATGATCTTGATTAAAATGCTTTCATTTAATGAATGGGAGCGTTTTGCATGAAAACATCGGCTACATACACATTTTTTCAGTCCACATCTACGGCACAGTTTCTTTCGACTGATATAATATTCATTCCCCTCTCATTTTGTAATAAATATTTAAAAAGTTTATTTTCAATGTTTACTTATTATTAATATTATTTAACGCGTTCAAATCCGCAGAATTAATTTTAATTAAAAATTGATATCAGGGATCAAAAGATTACCGTACATATGTATCCATATAGTTTACGTCTAAAACTGTCCAAAACAAATTTATAATAACGCAACTAAACAAGTTTACTCTGAACATTGTAAGCAAACATATGGCCAAGGGCGTGATACATGTTAAGTTCGGCATAACCCGTAAAGTTTGTATTAGCAACTCAAGTTTGTTTGAAACTATCATTACACATACAAGTTGCTTTGCAAAAACTATTTCTTGTCGTTAATGACTACACTGAAATTAACAGCGAAAATAGAGATTTTTCTTTGAATAAAAACATTGTATTGATTAAATATTACGGATTTTATAGTGTACATCATCATCGTCATTACAGCATTTCAAGAGTCCAATGCTGGACAAGTCTACTCCATTAACTACCGTAAAACACGGTCGTAAGTCACCTGCATCCATCGACATGCCGCATGTCTTATCAGGTCATCACCAGGTCGTCCATATAGTTGAAGCACTGGAGATTTTTTTCCCCATCCATCTATCCATTATAGTCTATAAACGTCCATTGCTAAATATAGGCCTCCACATGGGTTATCTCATAGAAGGGTTTCCTCCATAGTTGCCACGCTTGGTTGACGGGTTGGCAACTTTTTATTTTTATTCAGCTGTTATCTGGATGATAACCAGAGGATGGGCAGGAGCCCATTCTCTGGTTGCTTCCATCTTTGGTCATTGGGGGGAACGAGGCAAATCTATAAGGGAGGACTTTAAATGCTGTAATAGTAATGTATTGGTATGAATACTTTGCAGCAGCTTCAAGTATATTACGGTGATAAGGTGGTACGGGATGTGGGTACTTCCAGTTAGTTAGTTGTTAGTTAACCCAGGCTTCGTTTAATCCCTCAAACTATTTTCTGCCTTGTCAAGGCATAGGAGCTTAGTTGTAGTGGCTTGCTTATCCACAGTGAACGAACAAGCACGTCCATGGCTCTTAGGAGCACTCGTATTTACTGTCTTATTCTAAATGGTGGCCGTAACCTTGTGTTCCAGTGGAGAAGGTGCCCTCCCTGAGGACGGGCCGTTTAAATATGTCCGGCGCTGATGGTGCGATGGATGTGTATAAAAGCGTTCGCATGACACTGCCTATTTGCGGCGAAGATAGTATACCATGGGATTTATATTGGTGCGAGTCCGACAATACCCGACATTACCCGTCTTACAAAGTTTGTCCTCCTTAAAGTTCAAAAACTTTATTAAACAAAGTTTGTTTAAAAGAAGGTTATTATAATATTGTGGAATTTATGGAAGATACTTGAGACTTATCCTAGGACTTATTCCTAACTAATAAGTGATAGCTATTTATCTATTTTTAATTTATTTTGTGTTGTTAATTGCGTAACATATTCGATTGTAAGCTGTTATTTCTTTTTCCAAAACAAAGTGCCGCTGTGTTTCTTGCCGTTTCTTCCCAGGACAGAAGTTTCTTTTTTCCAAATTAGTGGTAAATCAAATAAAGAAGTTACTTTTAATAAGTATTATTTATAATATATAAAGAATAAAATAGACTTCTGTTCTGTTTTTGCTTCTTGCCCCCGCGAGGTAAATATCCGTATGTATTTCGCTATAATAAGTCTAACTTTAAAATTAAAGTGTGGTCCGATCTACGCATCGCATCTTACAGTAATATACTGGGATCTTGCAAACCCAATGACCAATGTGGTCTACAAGCTTTATACGATTTTAAATACAGGGTATATTTATATCGGCCAAGAATTCTTTTCAAGGTTTACTTTGTCCATCTTAAAGAACAGAATTTGGATTTCTCACACTCAATCAGTTATAAGATTAAGTACTTACAAGATTAAATTCTCACATATTACCAGCGTAAAATAGCAGCTTAACGCTACTGTGTTTCGTATGGTGAGTGTAGAGAACTTTTTTTTTTAATAGGATAAGGGTGACAAACGAGCACACAGTCCACCTGATGGTAAGTGGTTCCTGCGGCCCATAGACATCTACATCTATCCTATATTACAAATCAAAATGTAGATGCGTTGTCACCCGTGAGGACTAAGATGGAATGCCTCATTTCCAGTAAAAAGGGCCTCCGGCCACCTGCACTCACCAAGCGAAACGCAGAGGTAAATCTCTACTTCACGCTGGTTTTCTGTGAGGTCGTGGTACCACCCCGGTTCGAGCCGGCCCATCCGTGCGACAGAAAAAGCTGCCGCGTGGCTCTACCACTGTTAAAAAACTGGACTGAAAGAACTGGAACCCTTTTTACTAGATAAGAGGCATTCTATCTTAGTTCTCACGGGTGATAACGAATCTGCACTTTGATTCTTTATTGAAGATAGATGTAGATGTCATAGCTGCCACATACTATCAAGTGGACTGTATGCTCGTTTGTCACCATATCCTATAAAAATCTGTTATCTTTTATTCATCTTTTCTAAAATAATCAATTTTTTTATATAATAGATGCAGATGCATTGTCCCGTGAGGACTAAGATGGATTGCCTCATTTCCAGTAAAAAAGGCCTCCGGCCACCTGCACTCACCAAGCGAAACGCAGAGGTAAACCTCTACTTCACGCTGGTATTCTGTGAGGTCGTGGTACCACCCCGGTTCGAGCCGGCCCATCCGTGCGACAGCTAAAGCTGCCGCGTGGCTCTACCACTGTTAAAAATCTTATCCGACACTATTCCAATGATATCCCGGACGTCAGTCTAAGCGAGATTAGAATGGCTCTCCAGCACCTTAAAAACGGTAAGGCCCCAGGCGAAAACTGGTACTTGAAGTCCTTTAGAAGCTCTTTAATCCCGTCCTCCATAGTGGCATTACACCGGAGGCGTGGAGCAGAAGTGCGGTGGTCTTGTTCTTCAAGAAAGGTGACAACGCTCTCTTGAAGAAATAAAGACAGATTTCTCTTCTGAGCCGCGACTACGTGCTATTTTCGAGAGTCATTACGAATCGTCTCGCGCGCAGACTTGACGACTTCCAGCCTCCCGAACAAGCCGGTTTCCGAAAAGGTTTTAGCACCATAGACTACATACATTCCCTTCGGCAAATTGTACAGAAGTCCGAGGAGTACAATATGCCACTATGTCTGGCGTATGTGGACTATGGGAAAGCCTTTGATTCCGTTGAAATTTGGGCGGTGCTGCAGTCCCTTCAGCGATGCCAAGTTGACTGTCGGTATATTGAAGTGCTGAAGTGCTTGTACAGTAGGGTTACCATGGCTATACGAGTACAGAATCAGAGTACGAAGCCTATCCAATTGCAGAGAGGTGTATGACAGAGTGACATTATATCCCCGAAACTCTTCACCGCTGCATTGGAAGACGTTGTCAAGCTTCTGGACTGGAAGGGATACAGTTTTAACATCAATGGCGAGTACATCAATCACCTTCGATTTGCCGACGATATATTCCTTATGGCAGAATCACTGGAAGACCTTAGCACTATGCTCAAAGACCTCAATAGTGTTTCCCAACGGATAGGTCTTAAGATGAACATGGATAAAACAAAGATCATGTTTAATGTCCATGTCACACCTATGCCGGTAGTTGCTGAGAGCACTAAGCTCAAAGTTGTTGATGAGTATGTTTACCTGGATAAATAGTCTGACTAGGTAAGTCCAACTTCGACCGAGAGGTCAATCGACGGATTCAACTCGGTTGGACAGCGTTCGGGAAAGTACGGCACATCTCGTCATATATACCTCAAAACTTGAATACGAGACTGTACAATCAGTGCGTGTTGCCAGTGATGACCTATGGCCCTGAGACGTGGTCCTTCACTGCTCGCCGGATGAGGAAGCTCAAGGTCGCTCAGCGAGCTATGGAGAGGGCTATGCTCGGAGTTTCTCTGCGTGATAAACTTAGAAATGAGGATATCCACAGTAGAACCAGAGTAACTGACATAGCCCAACGGATTAGTAAGCTGAAGTGGCAATGGGCCGGCCATATAGCTCGAAGGACCGACAGCCGATGGGGAAAAAAGTTCTCGAGTGGCGGTCTCATACCGGACAAAGTGTAGGCCGTACCCCACTAGGTGGAGGGACGACCTGGTAAGATATACAGGAAGTCGATGGATGCAGGTGGCTCAGGACCGTGCTTTGTGGCATTCCTTGGGGGAGACCTATGTTCAGCAGTGGACTTGTGATGGGCTGTAAAGATGATTTAGCGGGGATGTTAAATATGATAAGGATATAGAACGACGAGTGAACGCAGGAAATAGAGTGAAGCTCTACACTCTATTGTGAGAAGTCAGAATGTGTTCAAAAAGGCACGTATGGTAATTCACAATGCTGTGTTAGTCCCTACTTTAATGTATGGTAGTGAAAGTTGGGTGTGGCAAAAGAAGCACGAGAGTAGAATAAATGCTGTAGAAATGCGGTCATAAAGGAGTATGCTAGGGATGAATCTAAATGACAGAGTGAGAAATTGTGTGATAAGAGAAGAGTATGGTTTGCTAGATGACTTTGTGACCAGGATTAAGAAAGGAATGCTTCGGTGATTTGGTCATGTATAAAGAATGAAAAAGAAATAGTGACAAAGCAAATTTATGTTGCAGAGGTGAACGGCAGAGTCGGGAAGGGGCGCCCTAGGCGAAAGTTTATCGACCGAAATGGCGATATATTGAAAATGGGCCAAATCAAGAGTACCTTTAACCGACGAGCGTATATGCGTAAGTATATGGATGTGGAGGAAGCGAGAGAGGTGTGTCAAGATCGTGCCAAATGGAAATCAATAGTCTCTGCCTACCCCTCTGGGTGACAGGCGTGAGTGTTGATGTATGTAAAAAAACTTTGTTAAATATGTTTTTTTATAAATGTGTTTATCAAATAAATCGTTCTCTCGATCTGAAAAGTTTAGGCTTAAGGTTTTCGTATGAATTTCCTCACGGACACGGCATATGGAAGTAAGGTTTTAAGGAAAAAGTTAAAGTGAAACATAAGTATTCCAGCTATCATAGCTGTAGTTATTGTAATAAATTGCGTTGTGTACATTTTATACACTGATTTATTGTTTTTTATCAATTTTATGAAAAGTAATGGTGAGCCTTAAAATATAATTAATTTTGTTTTATTTCTTAATACCTACGTTTTGTCTGCTTTGGATCACCTGTGGACATCACACATCCCCGGGACTGCGTTCAATGCCACATTCAACTCATACAACACGCGTTTCACCTTGAAATGAGATATCATCAAGAGAAATAGATCTTTAATAAAGTGGGTTATTGCAAACTAACGCTTGATTATATTAGTTAAATTTAATTGACCCAAATAGGGTCTACGACATATATTTAAAGCGGTAAGTCCCCTTTTATGGAAATAATCCGTTTGATTAGGTACCACCCTCTTACCTATTTATCTGCTAAAAAGCAGTGAAACTGCTGTGTTTCATAGAATAAAATAGGAAAGAATAATTTTTTTTTCAATATCGATTACAAGTTTTTTACGTGGTAGAGCCATGCTGCAGCTGTATTACTGGTATAGTTGTAGCACGGTCGGGTCGGCTCGATCGGGTAAGGACCACGCTCTCACAGTATACCAGCGTAAAATAACAGCTTAACGCCTCTATATTTCGGATGGTGAGTGCGGAGAACCGGATACTCTTTGTACTGAAAACGAGGCATTCCATCTTAATCCGCACGAGTGACAACTCATCTGCACTTTGATTCGTAGTCGAGGATAGATGTAGATATCTATGGGCTACAGCAACCACTTACCGGTAGTGGACTGTGTGCTCGGTTGTCACCTTAATCTTATATAAAAAAAAATAAGTAATTGTTATTGAAAGTGATTTTTTACTTTTACCACTGGTTCGGAAAAGCCTCTTTCCTGGGAAGAAACAGCAAGAAACCCAGTTCCAGTCTGATAGATAAAGAGAGCCAGTATATTTATATTGTAGGCTGTATTTCTTATGTAGGCAATTCATTTTAGTCCTCAGAGGTAACAACGTATCTGGAGCCTTCTTTGTTTGAAGTTGTCTGCAACGATAGTCGACCAGTAACCATTTACTATCAGTTGGACCAAATAAACGATGAAAAGTGATCAAAGGTTTTCGGAAAAATATTATACATATTTAATTTATTAATTAATGAAAGCAATTCCAAATATACTTTTTGTTCTTGTAACGTTTTAAATGTCATTTTTTTATAGGATAAGGGTGACAAACCAGCACACAGTCCACTTGATGGTAAGTGGTTGCTGCGGCCCATAGACAGCTACATCTATCCTCTATTACAAATCAAAATGCAGATGCGTTGTCACCCGTGAGGACTAAGATGAAATGCCTCGTTTCCAGTAAAAAGGGCCTTCGGCCACCTGCACTCACCAAGGGAAACGCAGAGGTAAACCTCTACTTCACGCTGGTATTCTGTGAGGTCGTGGTACCACCCCGGTTCGAGCCGGCCCATCCGTGCGACAGCAAAAGCTGCGGCGTGGCTCTACCACTGTTAATAAGATGTAGAGCCTAAATAGAATTTGCACCGTCATCAAATTCCGAATGAAAATTTATCGGGAAAAAAATTCAATTATTTTAATGGATCGGAATGGATTACAAAGTGAACAGTTGAAATCCGCGAATCACGTTACAAGTATAAGTAGGATATTATATACTGTCTATTAGTTATACGAGCTCCGAGCAGCTCATCACTGACGCAGCTTACCTACTGATTCGTTGAATTATTTCAGGTACTCTAGATATAAAAACTCTAGTGGCAGCGTAATAATAGCCACTGCCTCATGTCTTCCCGTGGATGCCATAAAAGCCTACAGAGGGTAACAAGTCGGTGAGCAGCAGCATCTTTCTAATAACAACTAAATTATTTAGAAAAATACCGTTGCCGCCCCATCTACTATACGTGATATCTATGGCAATACAGAAAGATGCAAAAATATGGTTCCCGATCTTCGGCAGCCCTGCTATTCCAGGCTTTGTTGGCGAAAATGGGTAACAGCGGGACAGGAAATGCTATGAATCTTGGTTCAAGGTTCAATTGCCACCTTCAGCGACTCGACCTGGCAACATTTAGTGCATGCACCCTGAGGATTGACGAGAAGACTAGGGTCCTACAAGAATATATTGATAAGTTGCGCTGTATGCCGTAAGCGCTAAGCGCGCCGGTATGTTCTACTAGGGCCTAAAAATTAAGATTCCAACGTTTTGTCGCATACAATTGTATCTAACAATCATATTGTAAATATAAGTGATATAAAAAGCACGACTAATTGCTGTTTTTAATAAAAAAGGGGTTTAGTTTCATATACTGTGGATTTATCAAGCTCGCAAGGCTTGTAAACACAATAACTTTTAAAAATATCAATTGTTCAACTCAATGTATTTTTAAAACTCTTCATATATCATGTGGGAAGCCATTGAATGTAAATGGCAGTTTAACTTTGTTTAGTTTAGTTATAATAAATTTTTTTCAGCAGCGAAAATGCGAAATTTTCGGTGTATTCGGCAGCCTTGTATGAATAAATTATTACTAAATAAAGACTGCGGCACTCAGTTAGTTCGGCGTCAGTCGCCGTCGTGAGTGGACATTGTTTCGGTTGTTTGCAGCGGTTTAAAATTATAGCTGTACACATACACAATATTCGAATAACCAATTTTTTTTAAATACTTGATTATAATAATAATGAGAGATTTTTTTTAATTACAATAGGTGGCGGCTGCAATAGGTATCAATTTTTTCATCATGGGTGTAATTTTCATGGGTTTTGAGGGTGTTGAAGCCGATAGTACTGTCGAAATGTCAATCCAAGATGGCGGCTGCAATTGGTATAAATTTTTCATCTTTGGTGTCATTTTCATAGTTTTTGGGGGTATTGAAGCCGATAGTGCTGTCGAAATGTAAATCCAGGATGGCGGCTGCAATAGGGATCAATTTTTTCATCATGGGTGTCATTCTCATGGTTTTCGCGGGTGTCGAAGCCGATAGTGCTGTCGAAATGTAAATCACTACAGAACCAAAATATAAAAAATAAACAACATAAAAACATTTAAAGTTACAACCCTATTGATTCAATGTAGCGTAGGTAATTATGTCTTCAACTAGGCTTAGTTTCCGTACTGTCCATATTTATACTGTGGTTAAGTGTTCCGCCTACCGCACGCATGTTAATTTCACAGACTCTAGATAAACCAACTTCAACGTTAAGTATAACTTATTACTCACATAAACCGCCACATGGCGTTCACACATCGTTAAACATTGAATTTCAAAACAATTTCGACGTTAAAGATGACTCGACCGATGATGAATCCGGTAACTGAGGAAAAACATTATGTAGTAAGAGGAAATGCTGGCCGAGAGACTTGAAAATTAGGTATTGCTTGCCGTAAACTAGGCGCGCCGGTATGTTCTACTAGGGCCTAAATTTTACGATTCCCGCAAGTGATATAAAAAGCACATTATCAGAAAGATAAATGATTGTTGAACTCATAATTATTTTTTTAAATCGATTAATTGCTATTTTAACACAAAATAAAAGCGGCCAAGTGCGAGTTGGAGTCACCCATGAGGGGTTCCGTAGCAGCAAGTAATATAATTTACAATTTATGACGTATTAAAAAAACTACTTACTAGATCTCGTTCAAACCAATTTTCGGTGGAAGTTTACGTGATAATGTACATCATATATTTTTTTAGTTTTATCATTCTCTTATTTTAGAAGTTACAGGAGGGGACACACATTTTACAACTTTGGAAGTGTCTCTCAAGCAAACTATTCAGATTAGAAAATAATGATATAACAAACCTCAATATAATTTTTGAAGACCTATCCATAGATTACCTACACGTATGAGTTTGATGAAAAAATTTTTTTGAGGTTCAGTTGTAAAAATGGGGAACCCCCAAAATTAATTGTTTATTTTTCTATTTTTGTGTGAAAATCTTAATGCGGTTCACAGAATACATCTACTTACCAAGATTCAACAGCATAGTTTTTATAGTTTCGGAAAAAAGTGGCTGTGACATACGGACGGACAAACAGACAGACATGACGAATCCATAAGGGTTCCGTTTTTTGTCATTTGGCGACGGAACCCTAAAAAAGGTTTTAGTGGCCTAAGGTGTGGATTTATCAAGTGCACATGGTATCTCAAAACACGATAACTTTTGAAAATATCAATTGTTCAACTCAATCTATTTTTTAAACTCTTTATCTATCATATGGGAAGCCATGGAAGAATGTAAATGACAGTTAAACTTTGTTTTGTTTAGTTATAATTAATATTTTTCAGCAGAGAAATGGCGAAATTTTCGGTGTTTTAAGCAGCCTTGTACTAATATATTTTACTAAATAGGCAGTCTCACTCCGTCATTCCCACAAAACATATTTATTATATAAGTGGGCATTGCGGCCTCGGCCGCCGTCGTAAGTGGATACCGTATCGCTTGTTTGCAGCGACAAAGATCGCCGTAGAAATACGAAATATTCCAAAAACCAAATTTGATACATACTTGACCAAGGTAAGTTTTTATTATTATTTTTATAATCACAGATTATTATTACAATATTTTGTTTCTCTAAAAGCACGCAGGATTTAATATATAAATCCTGCGTGCTTCTAGCACTAGCAATATATATACTTATAGGTCTTAGCCTTTATAGACCTGAAAGTGTACTTCGGTATCTGCTAATGGAACTCCTCGACGAGGAGAACTAGATGTGCCAAATTTGGGCTCGTTTTGTTAATTATGATGAGACTTTACCTCAGGACTAGATAGTGACTTGAAAGTATACTTTGATCACTGCTACTGGAATTCTTTGACGAATAAAACTACAAATTACAATTTTATTTTTAATTTTTTCACTCTCATATAAGCATTATGTGTCATGCACTTTTGAATTTTCTAAACTTTTTTTTTTTTCAATTAATATTTGACATAAAATTATCGGAAAATTAGAAGTATAATAAGGTTAATTAAGGTTTTAGTGTGTGTACAATCATGTTATACGTAATTTTTTAATTCGCTTAAGGCATGCCCAATTGGATTGACCAAGTTTTAGGATTATCTGAGGTCTAAAGGGAGGGGAGTACACGGTAATCATCGAATTATGCAAATTGTTCTATCACCGGGAAATCGATTATCTTTCCCACAGAGTTGTCGGATTTATCATCCACAAGGTCTCTCGTCAACAACTTTGTAAATGGCGGAAGTTTATCGACATGGGTTGCGTGCCTTAAACTTAGAATCATTAAACGGTATTTATTGAAGGTCATACAGGTTTACGCTACTATAACATTCTAGCTATCGGAACTTTATAAGATTCATTCTCATAGTCTCTTCTTACGCCGGAATGAAATGGGGATAATAGGTGCTCATACGTCAACAACACATTATTTATCTAAATCATATAGTAAATATTTTTATTTTATAGCCCGGTCATGAAATAGTGAATCAGCACACATTTAACACAGCCTGATAATTACAAGTAGGAAAAGTCGTTTCAAGCAGTTGTTCTAAATTTAAGTCCGAATTTTACATAATTTATCGAGAGGCAGGTTCACGCTGGTTTATATAATTAGCAATATTATAAGTAGGTTGTGTATTTAAAATATCGATTTTATTTATTAAACATTTTAAGTACTACTACTAATTATGTTGTCATTAGTTTAATAATTTGTTTAAATTTTTTTTCTTATCCTTGGTTTTTACATTATATTATAATAATTTAAGTAAGCAATTTAGTATTATTTATCATCATTACAGCCCATCATAAGTCCACTGCTGAATATAGGCCTTCCCCAAGGAATGCCACAAAGCACGGTCCTGAGCCACCTGTATCCATCGAATTCCTGCATATCTTACAGGTCGTCACTTCATTAAGTGGGGGGATGCCCTACACTTCGTCCACTAGTACGAGGCCGCCACTCGAGAACCTTTTTTCCTCATCGGTTGTCGGTTCTTCGAACTATATGGCCGGCCCATTGCCACTTCAGCTTACTAATCCGTGGGTTCATGTCGGTCACTCTGGTTATACTACGGATATCCTCATTTCTAACTTTATCACGTAGAAAAACTCCAAGTATAGCCCTTTTCCATAGCTCGCTGAGCGACTTTGAGCTTCATTATTCGGCGAGCAGTGAAGGACCACGTCTCAGTTCCATAAGTCATCACTGGCTGGTCAACACGCACTGGTTGTACAGTCTCGTTTTCAAGTTTAAGGTGTACCTGACGAGAAGATGTGTCTTAATCTCCCAAAAGCTGCCCAGCCGAGTTGAATCCGTCGATTGACCTCTCGGTCGAAGTTGGGCTTACCTAGTCTGACTTGTCCTAGGTAAACATATTCGTCAACAACTTCGAGCTTAGGGCTCCCAACAACTACCAGGATAGGTGTGACATGGACGTTCAACATGATTTTTGTTTTGTCCATGTTCATCTTAAGACCTATCCGTTGGGAGACACTATTGAAGTCGTTGGTCATAGTGCTTAGGTACTCCAGTGACTCTGCGATAAGGACTATATCGTCGGCAAATCAAAGGTGAGTGATGTACTCACCGTTGAAGTAAATACCGTATCCTTTCCAGTCCAGTAGCTTGAAAACGTCTTCTAATGCAGTGGTGAAGAGTTTCGGGGATATTACGTCACCTTGTCTTACACCCATCTGCAGTTGGATAGTTTTCGTAATCTGCTTCTGTACTCGGATATCCATCGTAGCTTTACTGTACAAATATTTCAGCACTTCAATATATCTGCAGTCTACTTGGCACCGCTAGAGGGACTGCGGCACCACCCAAATTTTGACGGAATCAAAGGCTTTTTCATAGACCACATACGAAGGACAAAGTGTCAGATTGTACTCTTTGGCCTTGTGTACAATTTGCTGAAGGGTATGTATGTGGTCTGTGGTGCTAAATCCTTTGCGGAAACCGGCTTGTTCATGAGGCTGGAAGTCGGCGAGTCAGCATGCGAGACGATTTGTAATGACTCTGGAAAACAGCACGTAGACGCGGCTCAGAAGAAAAATCGGTCTG
Organism: Parnassius glacialis; assembly: GCA_033319125.1. Classification (NCBI taxonomy): domain Eukaryota; kingdom Metazoa; phylum Arthropoda; class Insecta; order Lepidoptera; family Papilionidae; genus Parnassius; species Parnassius glacialis. The sequence continues at coordinate 2,037,061 of JAVANC010000027.1, forward strand.
TAGTTCTTCAAGAGAGTGTTGTCGCTTTTCTTGAAGAAAAAGACCACTGCACTTCTGCTCCACGCCTCCGGGGTAGTGCCACCATGAAGGAAGGAAAAAATATATAAACAGCTTCTGAAGGATTTTAAATACCGGTTTCCACCCGCTTTCAGAAGCTCCGCTGTAATTTTATCCTCGCTCGGGAACATGCCGTTTTTAAGGTGCTGGAGAGCCATTGTAATCTCGCTCAGATTGACGTCCGGGATATCATCGGAACAGTGTCGGATAGAAGACTTGCTCTTGGACTGTTACTCACACTTGAGTGTGGCTTTAACGATGACGTATACAGCTGCCCATAGAACCTCTTAATCTCACTCAAAATCTCAGGTGTTTCGGAAACAATGCTGCCACAATCGGTCTTCAACTTCGACAGATGGCACTTTCTGGCAGACAGATCTCTTAAGTTACGTAAGCCCCGCCGAATGCGTTTGGAGATCTGCTTGTGTGTTTGCCTGTATGCTATCAAATCTACTGACGACTGCAGCTTCATTTTTCGTCTAACAGCCATGAGATTAAGAATGTGATGGGAGAGTTTTTGTATTCTTCTTCGGGTTGTCTTACAAAACTTAGCTCCGACCGCATGGATTCCACGAGCTTGTCATTTATATCATTCACTGCATTTCAATCTTCTAGGCACTAAAAACGATTTTGTAACTCGAGCTAAAAAGTTTCTATACTTTGGATTAGAGCACGAGGAGGACGGAGCGTTGACCGACACCTCCATGGGACAGATGCTCGCCCTTTCGGTCATGGAATATGTAGCCGGATTCAAGGATTACCGTGTCTTCCCCCTACCTTCGGACTTCGGATAATCCTATAATATTCCAGCGCAACTTGTCTATCTCTTCTTCCAGCTCCAGGATCTTCTCGTCAGCCGTCAGAGTGCGTGCGTTATAAGTTGCCTGCTAGAGTTGTCGTAGGTGGCAACCGAATCTCCACCGGAGTTTTAGCACCTCCTGCCCCGCTGTTACCATGATCGCCACCGTAGCCAGTAATAGCGGGGCCGACGGGGACTTGAGGTCGTTTATTAGTGTCATTGCTTATGGGGGGTATATCGCAATAGTTGCCACACTTGGAGAGCAGTTTGGCAACCGCAGTTTTCTATTGCTTTTTGCTGTTATCAGAAAGGTGCTGCTGTCTATCATTTGCCTCAATTTCTCTCTGTCGCCTTTTACGACACCCATGGGAAGATATGGGGTATTGGGTATTCTTACCCGCCAACACATGGGATTTAATATTTTTAGTAGCTCTTTCTTGCCTCCTACGGGGCAATCTATATGGATGATAAATTATGGAGGTTTGATAGGATGCAATAACCTGTAATTCTAATGGCTTTAACCATACCATAAAAATCAGAAGGCAACAGTAGGTGCTCTGCTGCGAGGATATAGAATAGAGAGTTATTAATATATTTTATTTCTTTCACTTTTACTAAATTTCAGTACATCTAAAATAATGCCGTATTTCTTTGATCTTAATAACAATAGGTAAAACGTCTCAATAGCAAAAGAAATTCAAAAAATATGTTCAGCAGCAGAGACTCCTATCAAAATGTTCAAATTTCTATACCGGTGGAGGTAATCGGAAAAACGTTGTGATTGTTTTATTTTTGGTAACAGAGAGCTCGTCTGGGGCGAAACTATAAATCACATACAATGGGAGCGATTTCAGTAAGGCTTTCTAAATATTTATGGAGCTAGGATGTTAAGTAATTTTCTGGTTACTAACGTGAAAAAAGTAAAACGCAAAGAACATCAAAACGTTTTTAATTCCATCTATTTTATATTTAACATTTATTTTATATTAAGGCTCAATATTTACAAGGCGAGCAAAAGGCGGAGAGGTTTTAGTGATAAAACAAATTAAAATATTCATATACCATATTAGGATGTAGAGTTTGAAATATGACTAATATAAATAACAGACAAATTTAAATTGTATTTTATCACGCATCCCCTCCGCCCTGGCTCAGTGCTCTACCTTGCACATATCAAGTAACTTATTTTATATCATAATTATTATTACATTTACAGCTTTACAGAACGTATGCTATTATGTTTGTCATATCATTTTCAATATATTTACAAGAAATATCACTTTGCGTCTTCATTTTTATATTTACAATTTTTCTCTTATGGGAGAGAAAAATGCTAATATTACATGCAAGACTAGTATTTCTTTTATAACTATTTAAATATCTAATAATCTTATTATAAACAACTTGTATTAAGTGTATTACTTTCTTACATTTGCAGTGCGCACTTAAATCTTATAACATATGTACATACATGAATGAATTATAAACACAACGGCATTAATAAAAAGTTGTGAAAACATTTTCTTATTAGCTTACACCACAATCGGCTTTCGTTCTCTTACTTTACAAGAGCAGCTTTTCTTTCTTAGGCTACTTATATTAGTCTTCTTAGTTCCAACATCGGTAAGTGATTTGGAAGATTCCCATTGCTATAAGTTATCTGATTTTTCATTTATTGACTGAGCGATACCAATTATATCACTAGCAATATCATGGTTATTTAAAGGTTTTACGCTATTTGAAATACTTTTTTCGTGTATGATATCTTTTACTTGATATCTCTCATTTAACTTCTCTTTAGAAGTCTTCTTATCTTCATTTTTGTCTTTCCCTTCTTTTATTCCGTCTATTTGACCTTTTGATAATTTTCTTTCTTCTGTGTTATCTTTACCATGTCTTGTATTATCATCACATTTATCTAAATTTATACGTCTTAATTGTACAGTTTGTCCATTCGTAATTTTACTGAAATCTGTTGGATCTGTTTGAGTTTCTTTATCGGCAAATGATAGTTCTGTAGCAATGAAAACAACCGTTTTAACAATTTCTAGAATTATTCGTAGGGAAATAACAATATGATTTAATTATATTCATTAACTAAACGTATTAGCAAATAATAAATGTATTTCTATAAATTTATAACGTAAGAAATAATATTAAGATCGTCGTAGGTTAGGTGTGTTATATTAATACTTACTCTTATTATGATTGTGTGTAATGTTTTGTGTAGGTAAAGGTTTTCTACTGTATCGGACAGGCATAATGCTCTGACGGACATTTCTTTCAGGCCTGATTAGAATAATGTACAGCTGAAAGGAGAAATTAAATTAGCATTATGACAGCAAGTAATAAAACGTGAACGTGAATTATTATCTTTTATACAAATATAGCTGGCCTGGTAGACGTTGTTCTTCTCTTGTAGGTGCTGCGATTAATTGCAAGATCGAATCCAATCCAGACTTTTTATGACATTTTATACTTTAAAGTTTATTAACTCGCCCACAGCGCCACCTATTTTATCTAGATTTTGTGGTTTACTTTTTATTTGCCATTGTGCCTCCTTATTAATATAAAGAGCAATGGCAGAAAAATAGTTGACAAAAATTATAGCGTCTAGAAATAAGTTATATATAAAGTGAGTTTTATTATTTTTCTATGATTTTTCAAATAAAAATGTATTTTAATTAAAGCCACCGAAAAAAGCAAACATTTTTGGGAATATCAAATGACTTATATCATTTTACTCTATTCAAATGTTGCCATTTAGTATATTCATACTATTTTCGTATACATTTTGTAAGACTACCAACACAACACACAAAATATTTTTATATTAAGTTATTATTAGTAATAACTGTACTATCAATAATAATAAAAATAAAAGTGATATGGCTGAGAATAAGTCTCTTACAAAGAATTTCCTACAATAATACATTATCTCAATCATAGTACTATGTAACAATTCCATTTAATGTTATGCCAACACTAGCTAAAATAAAATGTCACTGTTTTTTTTTACTGGCTTTACGGCTCTGGGTTCTAGCCTTTCAGAGAATGTCACTATGATACAAAAGGCCTGGATCCATGGCAGAAATATACATTTATAGGATGCAAATATATAATATAGATGCAATAATCTAAAAACTCTCAATTATATATTATGTATTAAGCTAACATCAAACAACCACAGGAAATATGACTTTTTCCAAGTAACATAGGACATAACCTAAAAAGGTTCAAATGTAAATATCTTTTTTTTGACGCCTTCTCAGTACAAAATTCTTTAACAGAGTTATTATGGGACTGACGCTTAACATTTTAAGATATTTTTGGTATATAGACGCTACCATTTCTTCTCAACTAATTTCATGTATGAAAGTCTGCCATTGTTCTTTCTTAATAACTTGATTACATCACCTCTAATCGGATCTTACCTTAGCTATAAACCAAAACTCATCTCAACCCAAAATATATATATAGTTTAAATACTCAACCGGTGAAGTCGTTCATCATCATCATCATCATCATCATCATTACAGCCTTTCATAAGTCCACTGCTGAACATAGGCCTCCCCCAAGGAATACCACAAAGCACGATCCTGAGCCACCTGATCCATCGACTTCCTGCATGTCTTACTAGGTCGTCACTCCATCTCGTGGGGGGTCACCCTACACTTCGCCTACCGGTACGAGGCTGCCACTCGAGAACCTTTCTTCCCTATTGGTTGTCGGTTCTTCGAGCTATATGGCCGGCCCACTGCCACTTCAGCTTACTAATCCGTTGGGCTATGTCGTTCAGAAGTCAATAAATTTAAATTACCTGATTTCTTACTGAATAGTTGATATCATGATTTGTAATGATTTAAAAATACTTACCTTTGGGGAGAAAAGACAGGCCAGAGTGACACTGGCACTCAAAGATATGGTGACCGCCATACTTGTGATACGTAATGGCACATGGCTTGCGGTGCCAAAATATAGTGGTACAAAGGCAAGCCAAATCACGCACGTAGTATACATAGTGAAACCTATGAAGGGAATTATGGATTTAGTAAAATTTTAGATTAAATGTATATATATATAATGACAAATTATAAAATGTAGAGCACGGACTATACAATTTAAATATTTCTTTGAACGAAAATCTTCTAGATCATCGTTTCTACATTCGCCTCTTACGAAACTCACGGGATGAGACGACAAAATGGAGTATCTTATGCTGCCGTCCCTTCAATTAATAACAAACAAGAAATTTTGGAATAAATGGAATAAACAGTTTTTTATAATTTTCAATTGTTATTAGGAAAATACTGCCGCACATCTACTGTTCCCCGTCTGTTGCTTCTTATATACGCAATTGAATAGCATACGATAATAACAATTTTTACACACCTATGTGTTTGCTTTCATTAAATGCTTCAGGAATCTTTCTAGTTAGCACGGCGTATACTGTGCAGATGATTATGAGCACGATGGGGTAAAAGAAAGCAATCATATAAGACGCGTCCACATAAGAATCACAGACGAGCATGTTGTCCTCGCGCGTTGGATAGTGAAACATGGCTCTCGCTGGTGCAACTATCATCCAAACAACGACGATAAGAACCTGAAATTATTTTTCAATTAAAACAATTCTCTTCTTTTACCTTTTAATAATTATGAAACATATTTCGTATTTGCCTAACAACAATAACTGTGGTAAATTAAAATACAACTGCGTGTCAGATTCACGCGCCCGCGCCCGTGCGGACCTCAGCTGTGACATAGTGTTTGAAGAACATAGAACACTACAGAAGTACAGAAGTCTTTGGTTGTGTATTAAACTTCGTCATTATAATTATATAAATTTCTCAAACAAAATCCACAGCAAAGATAAAAAGAAGTTTTTTTTTTATACAGAATATATACGAGATTGAACTACTCGAGAACGTTTCTTCCACAAAAGTGTGCAACAAAGGCATGTTGCCTGTAATGATTTGTGGAACTGAAACATGATCCTTTACTGCTGACCGGATAAGGAAGCTCAATGTAAATTAGCGTACCACGGAAAGGGCTATGCTCGAAATTTCTCTGCGGAATAAGTACCGTAACGTAGACACCCGCAGAAGAAGAAGAATAAATGTCATTTGTCGGATATTGATTATATTATATTATATTATATTATATTATATATATTATATTATATTATATTATATATATCTTATTGAAGCTGAAGAGGCAAAATGCGGGTCATATAACTCGACGAACCGGCTACAGATGAGGGAAAAGATTATAGCGAGAAAGTACAAAATAAATAAATAAAATTTAGGGTACAAGTAAGTACGCACGAGTATGAAAGACTATATCCAACAGAATCATAAGGTCTATTAGCTTCAGAGTTTTCTTGAAATGTATTCATTAGAGGAGCTTTTGAGATGTACGAGTATAAATTAACTTTTCCAAGAAAAGTAAATACGAATAGCTTAGCAGTTAAGTACTTATTTGTGGATAAATAATTAATTAATACAGCCAACAATTTACTTGACTTCGAAATCGATAAATGTAAGTTAATTTTATAGAGTATTACGCCTTAAAATATCGTAAATCATAAACTAATTCGCCTGTCATCCGGTAGAGTAGGCAGAGACTATAGACTTCCATTCGACAAGATCCTTACAAAACTTTATGCTACAGTGTTTTGTATGGTGACCTTTTTTACTAAAAAGGATTTTTCTGTATTTAGATTTTAATCAATAGATATAGATGTCTATAGGCCATAGCATTCTGTTATCATCAAGTGAATTGTCTGCTCATTTGTTACTCTTATTCTATTAAAAAAAAACACTTTCTCTGTGGTAAAGGAACACATCGTAAAAACTGCATGTATGAGGAATAAAATATTTCAAATACACGTGAACACGCAATCAAGAACTTGAGCATATGCCGGACTAATTGCTCCAAAAATCCTCTTAGAAATAAGTGGAGGCTTGTGTCCAACAGTGGGTTTTATCTTCATAGGTTGCAACTGTAAAAACATTACCCTTTTTTATTTCGCGAGTATTTGCAGGACATGAAATTAAATTAAATCTACTACTAAGAGAGAACTTTAATAACAATATAAAAGATTTAAAACAACTTAAACAACACGCATTGATCACGAGCTGGGATGATCCTGATAATTATTTTAGCCAGGTGATCCTGACTAGGATACTAGGATGAAATTATATAATATATATTGTTATAAGTATATTGTTATAAGTTCTTGATATGCATGTAAATTTTGACGTCAATCCGTCCGTTTACAAGCTGGTGAAAATTACATTAAGATGTTCCGCTACATAGATAGATACACGCGAAGCTAATAAAAGTATGTTAAAAAGAAATATCGTTACTTATTTTATGTATGTAAATAAAATATTGGGAATTACCTGAATGGACACTAGACCGGCGCAAATAGCAAGCTGGGAGCTGGGCGAGATTAAAATCGGTCGTTTAGCGGAGTGCTTGCTAGCGTTGAAGATTCTGGAAATCCTGTTCGTTTTAGTCAGAAGTGCTGCGTATACAACTGTGAAACAGAAACCCGTTCCGAATCTGTTGAACATAAATTTTATTTTAATTTTGGAATGAAAATTAAATAACTCGTCTTAAAAAAGAGAAACTAACATCAAAAAAATAATGTAATAGGTATAAGAAAAATTATTAAAATTAAAAATTAATACATTTATTTCGTTAATCTTGTTATCAACATAGTACTTCCTAGTGACTTCCCAGTGAGTAATCAAAGGATACTAGTGTTGGGAATGACTTGCTACTTCCGTTAAGCATTACAAAACAGTAACATTACAAAAAGTTTAACCTCTAGAAAATTTGTAATTAGTATGTGAATATTAGGGAGTGTGGTTCTTGAAATATTTAGTACTTATTTATATATTTACGATGTCATCCAAATAGTTACTTTATGATTTAATTCCTTATTTTTCTATCCTTAGGGATTGAATTTTTTCGATTCAATCGAATTGATTAAATCGATTCAAAATTGTTAAAGAAATCGCGTAACATATATATAAAATTATACAATATATATTAGGAATATCCGTAGTCGTCGTAAAAGTTTTTTTTTTAATTAGTAATAAGATTTATATATTAGGGAGACAGATGAATATTAAAAAAAAAACAGTTTCTTATTTTCAGTTCATAACAAATATTAAAAAAAAATTGGGGAATTTATTGTTTATAACATTTTGATACAAAAGGATTACAAAGGGCGGGCTTAATGCCTCTAAGCATACTCTCCTAGTCAACCCGGGACGTGTAGAGATAATGTGATAGGTACCAAAACTAGAAAGAACAGTAAAATTAGCAATACAACAACGGTATTACGCATTAAAGCAATAAATATACTTATATGAAAACAGATACCTATGAAAAATACAAATATGCTATAATTTATATTTAAAACCCTTATAATTATATTGAAATATTACTTTTATAATTCGAAATGGTAACCAGTAACAATCTAGATTATCGTGTGGCGGAGTAAGAGAATCCGTCACCCCTTTTTGTCGCATGGGTATCACAAGAGGCGACTATGAGAAATGCCAGCGTAGATTAGTTTCCAGTAGAGGTTTTTTTATAGAATAATGACAAACGAGCACACAGTCCACCTGATGGTAAATGTTTGCCGTGGCACATATTCATCTACATTTATCTTCGATTACGAATCAAAATGCGAATGCGTTGTCACCCGTGAGGACTAACGTGAAATGCCTCGTTTCTAGTAAAAAAGGGTCTCCGGTTCTCTATACTCACCACACGAAACACAGCAGGGTTAAGCTGCTATTTTACGCTGGCATTCCGTGAGAGCGTGGTCTATCCTCGGTCGAGTCAACCTATTCGTGATACAACTATACTACTAATATAGCTGTAACATAGCTCTACCCCAGACTGCTAGCCAGATTGGTGACGAGGAGTAACAAATGTCACGTTTGGTACTGCGATTGATCCAGTTGAATTCGACTGTCATGTGTGACAGTTAAGTGAAATCTTCCCAACAACGGAAGGTGTCTATTTCCAGCAATGGTCTTTTACGAATTGATATATAAGAAGATCAATCTTAATGCTGATACGTTGGCACCACTGAAGAATTAGACCAAATTCCTGGTTAATAGTAAAAGATTCTTCTGCGGTCGTCACAAATCGTACAAAATACAGCAGACCATGATGCTATTTTACGCTAGTATTCTGTAAGAACTTGATTTTTTCGCCAGCCGAGGTCACACATTAGCGCCAAGGCCTTAATGCAACTGCAACACGGCTGTACTACGTCAGTGTAATGTGTAATTAGCATACATAAGAACTGTTAAAGTAAACAATTTTCAAGGGTTATAATAATTATTCACCTTTGTATAGAACATAGTACGTCGGTCGGGCGGAAAACAAGAGCAAACGTAACGAGGTAGCACATAAGAATGCCGGCGAGAAGGACATACGATAATTCTCTCCCACTCGCACGTACGACTGGAGTTGAACTGTGTCGGACCCATACACCGCATACGAAACTTTAACAAAAGGGTCAAAATAAATACACATTTTCTAAATCAATATCGTCATTGAGCTGTAGATATCATAAAATATATATTAATGTATGTATAATTTCTCACTTTAGATTTTATTTTTCCTATTATATGTGAATTTTAAATCTGGTATATTTAAAATGGTTATACCTTTATTTTTCGAAAGTCACTAATCTAGAAGTAATTAAATAGAGGAATCTTGTAGTTTACTTTTGAGACACCCACAGAACGTGATGGCAATAGCCAAGTACGTGGCATATAGTTATCAAACTATCCACTAATATAGAAGGGGCTATCAGCAAACAGGCTTAAGAGAATCTATTATCACAATTTCTTCTCAATGTTATTGTAAATGTTATTGTAAATGTTATTGTAAATGTTATTTATCTCCTAAATGAAAGTGACAATAGCGTTATGTTTAAAGGTGGGACTGCAAACTTAGAAACTAGAGTGTTCGAACCAGCTATTCGGCTACTGTATTGAACCACTTCTAACACAAGAATTTTAGGCTTGCTTGAAGTGGTTTACATGAGGTATTTGTTACTTTAATTACTAGTATTATTTGTTAACGTGGGTTGGGGCAAAATCACTTAGGTATTGTATTTTTCTGTTAAGAAATTCTCAGCAACCCGAAGCCAGAAAGTTGGCGGTGTTCCGCCCCCGTGATTTGGAAAGCACGTGAAGTCGTTGGTCCTGCGCCTGATCTCTCTCTGGTCGTGTCGAATAACCGTCCCATCGAATTATGAGAATTAAGGAATAGAGAGTGCATTTATGCTTGCGCAATGCGCATACACTCGGACACTATAATCCTGTCCTGCGAAATGCAAGTCCCCGTTAAGACTGGCCGCCGTGACCGAATTCATTCTGAAGGATTATTCTTCATTTTTTAAATTAAATATTATACCAGATGTACACCTACACTCAAAAGTCGAGGTCTCTAAACAAGATGTTCAAAAAAATCTTCGCTTCTCTAGAAAAGCCCGTAGCCTGCAGAGCACTATTTTGTTGAAAACGTTAATCTGCATTATTCTATTCATATCAATAATTTTGATCTTTTAAACGATAGTTTTTCATGTTTTAAAAAACGTTGATATATAAATGGTATGAACTTGTAAGGTTAATGTAGCATTCACATGCCACTCCACGAATCTTAAGGTTGGCATGTTTTAAAAGTAAACCTCAAGCGTGTGTTTTATATTTCCTTCTTTATATTTACGTTTAAGTCTTTAACCTTCGATGTTTTATCTGAACCTAGATATCAAATGCAGAATCTCATTTATTAAAAATATATTAGCAATAGTTTGAGATGAATTTTGTATGGCTGGCCAGTGTCAAAAAAAATATTTTAATTTAATAATCTGCTACCTAAAGATAATAGATATAGAGATAAAGTAACACGTTGATAAAATAGTCGAAACTATTTTCATTTCTAATTGCAATTTAATATTGATGATTTATTATGTTGTGACCGGTATTGAAGTAGAAATTGGCCATGAAAATAAAATTTCCAAGAAATTTAAATCTATTATGAAGTGACATTCGCACTAGGTTAGCGTGGCTGACGCTTTCTTACACTGTGACATATTCTAATGAGAATAGATCTATTTATATATCCACAGAACACCTGATGGTACGTGAATGTTGCGCCCTACGGATGTAATATTTAACACTATAATATTAAAAAAAAAACTTACGCTGTGACAAGAATCCCAAAAGAAGAGAACGACATTGCTCCAATAGCCCACGCCGAATCCGGCCTAAGGTACACTTCTGGTATTGGTTGACAGTGCGTGCGGGTTGGATCAGGCAGTGTACCACGGGGGCATACCATACAAGTTGTCTCCACATACGGAGATCTTATCTAAAAGTAATGTTAATTTAAATAACATAGTTTTTACCACTCATGAATGAAGCTATGGTGCATTTCTAGAACAAATAAATAACATTATTAACACAAATGTGCTGAATTGCTGTCCTTACTGTTCTATTACATCCTTCACTCCAGTAATATGCAAAGTTTATTTCATGACGCCATAAGTTTTCCTATAATTAAAGCGTCTGCAAAAGAAGTCAACGCGATCGATACCCACATATTAGAAATCAAGACTAACTGCACTGGTAATGGCTGTCCTTGTCTATTTAAAGTAGAAAAGTGTCGCAATTACTTCAAGGACGAAGTTCAATCCGAGCGTTTTATACCGATAAACGTATTATGATATAGGTTTAGCGACGTGAAATGGAGAACATTTTACTAGTAAAAAGGCTTTCCATCTATTCCTCGGGGGTACAATACATCTACATCTTGATTGTTAATCAAGAATAAATTTCGGCTCGTTTGTCTCACTTATGTCAATTAAAAATGTAACAAGAGTAAAAGCCTTTGATGAAAAAAGGTTTGTGACGCCCGAATTTCAGGTATATTCAACCTTTTACCAATTATTACTTTCATAATGAGAGTATCATGTAACGAAACGTGGCTCTCGAAAAGTTTAATTATATTGAAAAGCGTTTCATATTTTAGCGAAGTTGTGTGAATATTTTAATTAAGAACAGATGTAAACAATTTATTTGAACTTTACTGTACTCGTTCTTTTGAGAGTCCTTTTAACAGGAAATGTCATTTAATTACCTTTTACTTAGGTACATGTGTCAACAAACCGGCTTTAATTATATATGATGAAAAATGATAAAAAGTAAAAATATCTTTTAGTACAAGCTTAGGACATCTGACTTCAAATACGAAAAATAATAAAAATAATAAAATGGTTTTCACACTATCTCCTCAACCAACTTTAGTGCTAATATTATTAAGACATAGATCAATGACAAGACATGTACCTATCAAAGTATTAAGACCCTTAATTCAAAAGGTTCTTTGTGGAAATTATTTTATTGCCACTAGTTTATAGAAAGCGTTTTTTATAGCATAAGGGTGACAAACAAGCACACAGTTCACCTGATAGTAAATGGATGCTGTGGCTCATAAATAAAATCTACATCTATACCTGATTAAGAACCAAAATGCAAATTGCGTTACCACCCCTGAAAACTAAGATGAAATGCCTCGTTCCCAGTAAAAAGGATCTCCTGTTACTTTCACTCACTTAGGAAACACAGCAAACTTCTATTTTACGGTATTTCGTAAGATTTTAACATTTTATTTTAAGTTTAACTATTATTTAATTATTTTAAGTGGAGTAATAAATATCACAAGTTTAATGCAACAGCAAAGAATGTTGCCTAAATAGTTACATTATAAAGTACCCCCACCATTTTTTAACTTTTTTCTTCTTCAAATTTATGTGGGACCACCCCAGCAGTATTTTTTATCACAAAGGTATGTATGTAGTAAAAAGAAATCATTAAAGTTGGTTTAAAAACAAAAAGCTTGTACTGTACTGTATACTACATAATATGGTTATAGTTATGCCGAAAATATACATACAGACGAATTGAGAACTTCCTTCTTTTTAGAGGTCGGTTAAAAGACTGGTGGTTCACAAACCTCATACTGTGTGCAGTTGAAACAATGCCAGCAGCAACTTTCACCCTCCACGTATTGTTTTGCTTGACCCAACTCGCACTCTGCACTGCAAACGGACTCCGGTGGTCTACGTTCACCCCATTTGAACTGAATATCTACATTAAGGTATTATTTATATTAGTTTTTAGTGACTATACTTTTGGCTGCAGTACTGCAGGGCCTCGGCGTAGGTTCAAATCCCTCACGGAACGAGTTTGTTTACTCCTAAATATAATTATCCTATCCACAACAACAATTTATTCATCTATTGAATAGGCCAAATGACCCTAGCCGTCAATGTAAGTGAATGCTATTTTTATTCATATTTGTATGAAAATATTGCAATGTAAATAATTTTGTCTATAAAACAATCTTTATTCATTAAAAGTCACAATTTGCAAAACTGTATAAACTAATAGTGACAAAATAATCACCGCTGCAAGTTCAAATTCGGGTCGAATAAACCCTGGCGCATTGCTAGTGTTAAGTTGTGTGTAATTGCGTACCCAATAATGGTTAAAATTCATTACCTTTTGGTAAGTAATAGTGAGAGTTAATTAAAATAGATAGTAACCAAAATAGATAAAATAGAAGTTATATGAAATTGATACAGTGTTATCTAATTAACCATGAAAATCGACGTCACAAGTGGTTATTAAACACCCATCAAGTTCGCATATTAACATAATTCATATATTACCAATTACTGTGTTAATTTAATAACTTCATAGTATTATTAAAGATCATTAGTAATCAATTAGCGTGCTAAGATACTAGAATACATATGCTCGTGAAATTAATGCGAAAAAGATTTTATTACCATTGCTCTTACAGCTTATTAAAGTCCGCTGCTGAACATCGGCCTCCCTTATAGATTGCCTTATATGGGAGATATTTGAAGTGAAAACTTCTTTAACGGCGTTGTGCACTTTTTTATAATGGGTAAAAAATGTGAAACTCGCGTCAGGACACGTGACCTGATCGAAAATTTGTAAGACGGACGGAGAGTAGACAGCCGGCGCGGCGTAGGAGAGGAAGTATCCCCCTCTCTTTCTACGTAGCGGCGAAAATGTATGCCTGCGCCTGCTGTTTCGTTTAGGCGGCGCAGGACGCTTGCGCGAACGTTCGTGTGTGTGATTTTTCTGAGAGATAAACTTTTTAATGTATTATAAATTGTCATGTTTGTGTACGATAGCGCAATAAATAAATATTGTATTCTACCACATAAATGATAGTACTTTTATACTGATAATTAAAGCAATTCGTGCAAATTTATTCCCTAACCATTCCAAAATATCAAAAATGCACAACGTTAATATTCAAGTTTTCACTTCTGCCGGCACACACGGAGTGCAAGCCGTCTTTTTTCCCATAGTTGCCACGTTATTAGAAGGTTACTGCTGCCCGACTCCTGTTTTAGTTTCTCTCTGTTGCCTCTGACAATACCCACGGGACGATATTGGGTAGTGAGTATTCTTACACCGCCACTGCACGGGTCTAAAGACAACACCCTTAGATAGTCGTATTTAATTAGGTGATAGAAAATATTAACTGTCATTATAAAAAAAAACTATCCACAACGATTATTCGTGTGATAGTATTTGCACGCCAAATGTAAAATGCGATTCTCAAATTTGAATAAACAAAATAATAATAATAAATATTTTTTTGGGATTTGGATAGACACTTGTACTTGTTTCAAAATATTTATTTTGAATTAATATTACACTAGTTATAAAAACCGACCGCTTTTGCCTTACGACAATTATTTATGGTTAGAGCGTCTATCTAATACAAGTGTTTATCCAAGTCATAAAAATTAAGCTGGAGTTTAGCCAAGTGACAACAATCGCAAGTAAGAATTCATTAATAAATAAAATTTAAAAAACATAACTTATATAAATTACCATCAATATTTAGCTGCAATACACCATCAAGGTATTGTCCCACTTTCAACCAGCGGTAAACGCCCCGGGATACTTGTTTAAAATGTAAGATATTGTATCGGGCTGGACCGTCACCGTTGGCGTCAAAATGAAACTCATCTCCGCTTATACCTGGGATAATACGTTTATATATGTATTTATTTATTTGCAACAGCAACAGCTTCTATCGAGATATTATACCTTTTTAAAGTAAGTACAAGAATTAAAGCCAATGAAAGTCGTTGACAATGTAAATGTAAGCAAAAGAGGCACATAATTACTTTGTCAATGTTGATTATTGTTTTTGCTTGGACGGCTTCAAGAACCGGATATTTCTTCTTGGACGGTCAGCAGAATAAATCAAAAGCGCTAGTAATATGATAGAAAAGTTTCTTTTTTACTTCGTCAACTGTTACAATCGTTGTCCGTTCCAAAAAGGGACGGAAAAAGGAGGATCGTGACACAGGTGAAGCTATAGTCACTGTGTCATAAATGATATTATTTTCGGTAATGAACTCATGCGTTCATGACAACTATAATCTTTAAAAACAAATATCAATGACTTTAATTATCATCGGATCTGCTTAAAATTGTCATACATTTTAACATTTGAATACTGTTTGATACTAAACTTTTAATAATAAGTACAATCCGACTTGAACGTACTAAAAATAACAAATAATTATTATCATATTATTGCTTCTGAAATCAGTGCTAAGGCAAAGCATATAGAAGCATAATCAAAGCCTTTAGATTTATGCTCTAGAATGAATAAAGTTAGACTTTAAATTCTACTTAAAGTTTATTGTTTCGACTCTTTTAAGCGTAAGGAAAGCATATGACAAAAAAGGAGAATAGATTCTTAATTTTATGGTTTGTGTATGTATGTTATACAACTTCTTCGGCTACTGTAAACTGATTATTTTTTAATAAATAGGCTTCCCCTCTAGGGGTACTATATACCTTATTTAAATTTGAAAAAAAATCTATGCCTAAGGGTAAAAAACTGGGATGAAATTTTTAATATAACTATTCAGACGACATTCTATATGTTACCTAAATAAAAATTGTGACATTGTCGAGTCCCTTAAAAAGGGTCAAATGATCAAACTTTAAAATTTTTAAAATCGACTGTATGAACTAGAAAGAATCTGAAATATGTAATAACATATAAATTATGTAAAAATTATATTATTCCTCTTCTTTATATATTTTTTTAATTTGGTGTTTACTTTTTAAAAGTTTATTTATAAATCTCGGATACCTTCATGTGATATACATTGTAGAAAGAACATATAAAATGATAACCATATCCTATTCCGGAGACGGCTTCCATAAATATAACATGATATAATAATGTTTAGACTAATAAATATTAAATTGTTTTTATACCAATAAAAATAACAAACAACCTTAGATTTAAGCAGTCTTATTACAGATCGTCACTCACTTTAACTACTGATTTAACTGATTTCTTTATTTATATTTTCACAGTGGTTTAATATATATTGCAACTAAATTCATCGCTTATTAAACTTTGTTTATATCAGGTTAATTTATTGAAAACAAACGTCCAACATAAAAAAGCGAATCAATATAAAAGTCAAATATATTTAATTTTTTTAACTTGTATTTTATAAAATACACAATATAAAACGTATTAGCTTAAAATAATCAACATAAAAGCTAAATATGTTTTGTAATACACATTTTTAACGCTAGTAGTAGTAGTATTGCGACTGTTGATCATGTCGTCCACGTCGTTTTTTAAATAACCTTAAATTAGTTAATATATTAAAAACTTCTTTATCACCATAAGCTTAATTGTTAATTCATTAATTTAAAAAACCCGCCTGATTCTTAAAAACCCATTCTTCACTATTTACTACCCCCCAGATATCTTCTTAAGCTTTAATTTAATAAGCCAAAATTACGCAGATGTAACAAGGTTTTATTAAATCTGTTAAAATTCGTTCCTAAATATATTATTTCAATAAAACCTTTTCTGTTCCAAATAAGGCAGAATACAAATGAAATAAGATTTCCAGTTTTGATTTCTAGGCGAATTTCTTAATGTTGTTACAATTTATACAAGTTTTTGAATGAATTGACAGTCTTTGGGTAAACGCACACTGCGTAATAAATAGAATTCACTAGTAACTGTTACATCTGTTTTAAAAAATGCTCCAAACTAGAGAGATTTTAGTCCTAAATAGTTTACTTAACGTTATTGTGCTTAGCTATAAGCTATTAAATACTTAACAGAATGCTCACCTGTAAAATTTACTTTTCTTAAATATCCCAATAACTCTGAACCACTAGCTGGTCGCATTGCATCGCATAGTCCTGATCTACCGCCGCAGACCGAGGCGTGCATGTCACTAAAAATATTACCATGAGGATATGTCAAACTTTGACCTGGAATCTCCTTACATTTTTTTAAGTAACTAAAAGTAACATTTTTGATAAATCATAAGATTTTTTACACTTACACTCTTATAATATAAACCCATATATATAAGACTCTTTTTCAACCTAGCGAATCAACTGAGCGGGTACCACCGTTTACTTATTTCTGTCCCCAAACAGCGTAAGAGCCAGTATGATTGCGGGCTGTGAGGGGTTGCATATTAGTTGGCAATGCATATATAGCCCAATTTACTTGAAATTGATTGCAGGTGTCCAGACAATATAAACCAGTTGCCACCAGGTGCACTGTACATTAGTTTGTCACAGTTTCGTAAAATAATATGTGTATTTAACATACACGCTTTTTATTAATTTCAGGGCAATATGTATTTAAATTTTTAATAAATTGCCTTTTACTATAGAGTATAATTCAATAATGCTCTTTAAATTTTACAAACAATAAATTAAAGTAAGCTGTGCAAGTAGTTATATCAAAATATTTTAAAATATTTAATTAAAATAATAACTATACCTTCCTAAGTTTACATTTTTAGTCAAATACTTCATAAAAATTTTAAACAACATCATTAAATGGATTGAATGACATTTATAAATGGATGACCTCGTTACTCTAAAAAATGCGATTAAGAGACAGACATTGTTAAAGAAACAATTATTTGAATTTGGAATCGTTAAAAGCGTGCATGTTGAATTCAGGACCGATCTTAAAATAAACAGAAGAAATGTATTCATAGAATAATTTAAACAAATAAATAAGTATTGAAAATGTACGAATAAAATAGTTCAATTGTTATAATTTTAAATTCCGTCGGGTTGTCATTTATTTGTTGGACAACTTTTATCTGATTAATGAATAATCAGGATGGAAAATTTTAACTTACACTTGAGAACGATATGATCTGACTAAATTATATACTGACTGAAGATATATTCCCTATGGCTATGCTCGGAGTTTCTCTGCGTGATAAACTTAGGAATGAGGATATCCGCAGTAGAACCAGAGTAATCGACATATCCCAAATGATAAGTAAGCTGAAGTGGCAGTGGGCCGGCCATATAGCTCGAAGAACCGACAACCGATGGGGAAGAAAGGTTCTTGAGTGGCAGCCTCGTACCGGTAGGCGAATTGTAGGGCGACCCCCCACGAAATGGAGTAACGACCTGGTAAGACATGCAGGAAGTCGATGGATGCACGTGGCTCAGGACCGTGCTTTGTGGCATTCCTTGGGGGAGGCCTATGTTCAGCAGTGGACTTATGAAAGGCTGAAATGATGATGATGATGATGAATATTAATTATGATGCGTGAATAATTACATTTATATTGTTCATCATTAAATATCAATACAGATTTACATTGATTACACGTGTATTAATTACACAATAATTGCATTTATATTGGATCTCTTTCTATATGAATTTTTACTAACACGTTTTCAATTATAGATAGCGGAGGCGGCAAAAATATTGCTGGTTTCTTTTTTGATTAAATATTTCAATCATTTTAAAAACTTAGATCCCCTTATTTTGAATTAAACTGATGGTAGTTCCGCTACACTTGACCAAAATCACTTTGTAAATTTGATAAAATTATTCCGCAGGTTGAGTTCGTATAATACGGCTCTTTTGAAAAATTTAATATCTCACCAAAACAAATGTGAAAATGGAGCCAAGTTTGATATAAATGACGTTCCAGATTTTCAGCTTGTCTTATAGAAAAGTTGAGATCTGAAAGGGTGCCAAGTCCCAAAGCAATTTCTTAAATCGTAGCTATAGAAATGTACAAATAGTATTTATAAAAGGATACTTCTTACGTTCTTAGATATTGATATTGTACTAGCAAGTTTTAATAGTTAATAATACGTTTAACGTAATAATATTCAAAATATGCCTAAAAATTAACTTTTTTATTTGTTGTTCTATTTTACAAGTAATTTAGTTTGATATAAACTTGCCAAATTACTAATATCAAATATCTCAACAAACTTCTTAAAGTTAGAATAATATTAGAAACAAGATACCGAATAGCATAAGCGAATGCTAAAACAGCATCTGAGACGAACTGCAGTTGCCTCTCGAACTCAGTGTTATTGACAGTGAGTCGTTCTGTTCCGGAGCAATTTCTTCCATACTGTCCATTATAGGGGGTGCGAGGACCACCTGGGAAGCGGCACTGGAAGTGGTCTTCCCAGAACTCTAAATAAATTACACACATTATTATTTATTGACATTAATGCTTGTTAAACACATTTAAACTGACTATAATGTTTTTTTCTGCAGTACATTTGTGGCAAAAGTGCAAAGTTGGTTTCAAATATCCATAATTTTAATAGAAGACAAGCGAGCTTACAAGTCGCCCAATTGTAAGAATCTACTATAAGCTGCTTACAATCAGGAGACCTGTAAGTTCGCTTGCCTTCTTTTAAAACTATCAGATAACTAATGTGCTGATTACTTATAACGTTCAATGCAAAATTAAAGCTACTACTGCGAGTGTTAATTTAATCCAGATTTCGTATGAAATCGAATAGTAAGTTGTATATAATAATAGTGATAAGATATATAATGGTATATACGGAGCATATCACAGCTTTTTGTCTAAATCCCACTAAATTTACACGAACTCGTTCTAATTTATCGACCACAATTAGAAGTCGCTTTTACGAAATGTTTTTTTTTTAATTTAATTTAATTTAAAATATACTGTTCAAAACACAAAAAGAAACTCCGACGACTGAGAAATTGATAACTGCATTTATATTTTGAACCTACAGATTTATATGTAGGATTTTGATATCGGTACTGGAATCACCAACATTTAAAAAAAGCATCTGCACCCTGCAGTAAAATAACATAAACTATTTCATCATTGACAATATATTATTGTTTCTTGCATTTATGTTTATTGAACAGTACTTTCAAAGTTTCTAAGGGAGATCTATGTTCATCACTATTATGACGAGTGGTATGCTGATGATGTTAACATGATTTAAAGTATTTATAGACAAATGAAATAAAACAACAAATTAATATTTGATAAATAATCGGTCGATTTTCCCGTTCAATAATTTTATACTTTTTTTACATCATCAACAGTATGCAAAACCACTTGTTTGTCCACTTCTGGATATCGGCCTTGTCACTCGACTCAATTGACTCAACAATCAGTCATCTTGCAACTCAGTAGCTATTCCCGTGTTTGGACTAAGAATTTTATGTAATAAAAAATTAACCGCATCCACAAAATCGGTCGACTTGAACTAATATATCGCTCTATAAGGGATCCATGTGGAAGATGTCACGGAGTATCCATTTTTTGTATATCAAAACTTTCTCCAGATTGTAACAAATACTTTTCTGAAATCCGCATCAAAATAGGTTTAGCCAAACGCGAGCTAATCGTGGACAAACATACATACATACATACATACATACATACTGGTCAAACTGAGAAACTCCTTTTTTGAAGTCGTTTAAACATAGGTATATAACTTTGGGAAATTATCCAATATCGCCAAATATTGGACAATTTCCCATAGTTTCTTGTTCTGAAATCCACGAACAAAATTGGGTGTTGCATTTTCTACATAATACATTAAAACAAAACAATTTTATTCAAGGCACACAAAATTCGTAAAATTAAATCAAATTTAGAGTAATAAAGGGTTAAATAATACATTTATTATAGATTTTTGCTTAATGTTATCCCAATAAATTATGTATGTCTGAGATCAATAAAAAATTAACATAAATTTATCTCACCTGTAAACCAAGGGTTTCTTTTGTTATTTTTCACATTTAGGCCAAGAAAATATTCTTTGAAACCTTTGACATCATTTGCTTGTGGCTGTACACTAATGGTACCTTCAACCGCTCGTTCATTCCCATCAGATACCAAGGCTCTTGCACTCCAACCATCAGATCCTATCCAGCTGAATGAACTTGTTGCATTCACTCGTTCTACAGCTCTCATTACACCAGCAACTTCTTGATCAGAGCCAAAGATTATTGCTCCTGTTATAAAATCAGTTGTCAGTACATATTGAAATTTAATGTTGTAGCTACGAATAGATATTATTTGTTCTTCTTTCTTTTTTTACTGATAAAACTTAACTGATAAAATATTTTCTGAGTAAATGTAAATACAGAGATTCACTATATACTGATTTATTGAAAACTTATTGTTTATTACCATCATACGTACTCGTTAATATTCACTTCTTAGGTGCCAAATTAATATTTTCTATATTGCAGATCTTTAATCAACTTCTAATAAACGAAATATCGACAGTGTTACCATCATGAAAGACGCTAAAAGGTTATTTGTTACTTTAATGTTTAATTTTATATAGGTGGCGAAGGAAAGTGCCATCAGACCTATCACACCCCGAGTGAACGCATCGCTTGTACAACCAGTGGCCGTGTAGCCAGATGTGTCACAAGAAACAATTTTTCGCTAAAGTGGTTGCACAAATTGAATCCGTGGCCTCGTCTATAACCAGTGATTGCCATTTAGTGACACAACGTTGAACACGTTTAGATGAATTATTGGTAAAAGACCTTGGTTTAGTGTACCGTTTTACTTTTCGATTATTAAACGTAATAAACGTGTTAAATGAAAAATAATACTACGCAATTACGTTTAATCTTTGGTATTATATTCTTCATATGAAAGTCCACTGCAGGAAGAACCTCTCCTGTAGTAGGAAGGATTTACTTTAATCGTCACAATTTGCATGTGGATTGAGGATTATAATTCCAGAAGTCTTTCACTTTTGACGCTACTGCCCGACATTAGTCTGAGTATTTTCCCGTTTGACCTTAACGTTATACAGTCATCTGGCATTTCCTATAATTACTATTATGACACAACAAACTCCTATCAGACGAAATAGAGTGATGGATCGCCATCACCACACGCGCAGCACAGCAAAGCACACACATACAGCATCACCGAATTTAATTAGTTGTTATATTGTACTAATTAAATCAGATTTGAATTATCATAATTATTATAAGAACAGTATAATTTCGTTTGAGAAATTAATTTTTGGAACCATGCATTTTTGTTAAAGGAAAATGTAATTTAATTTTACTTACAAAGAAAAGCGAAAGATTTTAACGCTAATATTATTATCTTATTATACATATATCTTAATGTGAAATATTCTTTTAATTAAAAAAACAAACCACTTAATATATATTACTATAATACACGCCACCCACAAGGTGAACGTCAACCGTGGAGGTACCGTCTCGTGAGGTCGTGAGAAGCGACAAAGGGATACAGAAACAGGAGATTGGCAGCAGCGTCTTCTTGACAACAACTATATAAAAAAAACTTCGGCTGCCAACCGTGGCAAGGGCGGCAACTATAGCAAATATCCCCCTATGAGGCAATCTATGGGGAAGGCCTATGTTCAGCAATAAGACTTGATAGGCTGTAACGGTATTTTTAAATTAAAACTTTATTTTGTTCATTAACAAAAAATTATTGAAAAGGATTTTTTATCATGAGGAAATCTTCAATGATACCTTCCGTTTTGGGGAAATGGAAATGTTAAGGCGGACTTCTACTGGCTAAAACTCCACGGTGGTCCATCAGCTTATACGAAGGGTCTCGTGATATCTGTTCCGAACGCAACTGGGGCTCCTCCTTCGCTTTGCTGGACTATTAGAATAGACATTTAGTCACACGTAGCAGGCCGATTGACAATAGCAGTAGTAGACTTATCGCACCATTATCTTCGCGAGTGTGGTTATTCTACGTCTGATATATCTAGATAGTTGTACTTGTACCACTGATTAGATAAGATACTGCGTAAGTTATAGCGCCATTTCTAATTTTCTGAAAATTTCCTCACCTCACCTCTTACGAAACCAACGGGACGGAATCTGATTTTCTCAATTTCTCAAGAAATGGATTTTCTCATACGCCACCACTTTACTGCAAAATATTATACATAATAGGTTTATATTATATTGTACTAGCTGTACCCCGCGGTTTCAACCGCGTATATCACGCATCTGCGCCTCACGATAAGCGAACTTCGAAAGAGACATCACTACGGACGGTTGCTGAATTAAAAAAAAAGATTTAAAAAGTGAAAATGTTACTTAAATTACATGGTTAACGTAATTGGTGGTTATGCATGGTGCAGGTACTGATACAGCCTTGAATACGAACTGATTTATTTGGATATAAGGACTAATACCTAGGTACGAATAATGTGGCCTAGTTTGTACCGGCATTACTATTGCATACTTTAACATGGAAAAGTAGTTATTGTGACATAACTGTAAAAGACACATGGTATCGCGGAGTTTTTTGTAGATATTGATGTTCTGTATAAAACTGTAGCACATCACTTTGCTCTATTGTCAATAGTTTCCGCAACGTACGCGATATAAGGAATTTTTTTGGTATTTTTTCACACCTTGGGTTATATTAACGAAGTTTTCATGCGGATCCCTAACTTTTTGAAAATACTTTATCATCTATGATCATCAGAGATAATGTAGGATTCTAATGGTGAAAGAATTTTTCAAATAGATCCAGTAGTTTCGGAGCCTATTCAATTCAAACAAATAAACAAACAAATATTTCCTCTTTATATAATTATAATATAAGTGTAGATGACCAAATTAAAACGGGCATAAGTTATTAAACAACTTACCTCTAGCCCTGGGCTTTGTTAGTAATTTTTGAACAATGCTATCGTAAGCCATCTCAGTTGCAACTCCTGAATCCTTTGCCAGTTTTTCCTTAACAGCTATGCAAATTCCGTGGCGTGCTAGGAGCGCTTCGAGTTCTTCAAATGCCTGAAAAATACTCGCATAAGAAGGTTTTCTTTTACAGGATTACACCACACCCACAAACGAGCACATAGTTCACCTGATGGTAAATGGTTGCGGTGGCCTATAGAGATCTACATCTATTCTCGATTACAAATTAAAATGCAGATGCGTTGTCCTCCGTAAGTACTAAGATGAAATGCCTCTTTTCCAGTTAAAAGGGTCTCCGGTTCCCTACACTCACCACATGGAACACAGCAGTGTTAAGCTGCTATTTTAAGCTGGTATTCTGTGAGAGCGTGGTCCTTCCCCGGTCGAACCGACCCATTCGTGCTACAACTATACTACTAATATAGCTGCAGCATGGCTCTACCACGTAAAAGTAGTAGTATTTTATAGGATAATGTGACAAACGAGCACACTGTCCACCTGATGGTAAGTGGTTGCTGTGACCCTCATACACCTACATCTATCGTCAATAAATAATCAAAATTTAGATTCGTTGTCACCCGTGAGTACTAAGATGGAATGCCTCTTTTCCAGTAAAAAGGGCCTCCAGTTCTCTACACTCACCATACGAAATATCATATTTGAAGAAAATAACAATTGGAATGTGTTCTCTCTATATTTTAAACACAAGGATATATTGAAAAGCTACAAAAATATTAAGTTTACTTAGAAATTTTGCCGTTGTCACCTCGCCCGTTTCTACCGAAATCATTCCATGCTTGTCTGCTCAGTATCATTAACAACGCATGACGTCATGACGTTATCGGCTTACCTTTTGAGCACGGGTTGTATGTGGAATCATAAAGCACTTACTTGTCCTAACCCATCCTCGATGTATGGGTTACGCAATAATATTTTATAAATAATCCTGTCAGAAACACTGTTGCAAGTGACAACACACCTAAGGGCATATCCACCACCGTCGTTACTGGAACTTCAACAAGACCGAGATTATATTTGGCCGAGATCTAGATGACGTGCCGGCCATCGTTTGTCCACTGTGACGATTTCGATGGTTCAGTCAGATTGTTGTTGAGGTCGTGCATGGTAGTGCGTAGAATTGCGGGGTGGTTGCGCCGGCGTAACGTTGCTCGGGCGACGGGCATGCGGTGGACAGGCGGCTATAGTAAACGTGTGTGCCCTTGGCGTCGTGATCCCGTTCTCGTTGACTTCCCAGTGACGGCGGCAATGGACAATTGTCTTAAGGTTATATCGCAAAATTTCAAACAATCTGCCACATATTTTAACAGTGGTAGAGCCACACGGCAGTTTTTGCTGTCGCACGGATGGACCGGCTCGAACCGGGGTGGTACCACGACCTCACAGAATAGCAGCGTGAAGTTGAGGTTTATCTCTGCGTTTCGCTTGGTGAGTGCAGGTGGCCAGAGGCCCTTTTTACTGGAAATGAGGCATTCCATCTTAGTTCTTACGGGTGATAACGTATCTGCATTTTGATTCGCAAACGAGGATAGATGTAGATGTCTATGGGCCGCAGCAACCACTTACCATCAGGTGGACTGTGTGCTCGTTTGTCTCCCTTATCCTATAAAAAAAATAACATATTTAGATTATTTATATTCACATTCAGTGTCAGACGCAGTCATTATCATAATACTCCCATTTGCTAAAAATATTAATTTAGCTATTTTAGGGGAGGCTGTGTTTAGTCCACTCAACTTAAGCTAGCATGGGTGCACTCTTTAATCCCTCACTCTTATAGTCGGATTGGACAGCAATGGGACACAAAATAAGGAGGATCAGGCGCAGGGACGGACGTGGAAAACTGCCGAATTCGTGACTCCAAGCTGCTACTGAAAAATTTTAATAGAAAAACCTAATAACCGATTTTGGCCCGACCAATGATTCGTACCGAGAACCACATGGTTAACAGTCGCGCTTACAATTATGTCTAATTTCTAAAAACGAAATAAAAAGATTGTTAATAATGTATTGACCGTCACAATTTATTTATCCTTAATCGTGTAAATATACCGAGTAAGCTCGAATTTTATTCTCCCCAACCCTAAAAAGGCAATCCTCCTTAGTGAAAACATGGTTGAATGTTGATGATATTAAATTAACTTCCTATTGCTAAAAACTAAATTATCTTCTGTTGCGGAAATTTTCCACGGTTCCAATTATATTATGTCAAAAAAGTGAAAAGGCAATTTACGGTATCACAATGAATTTGCTTCATAAGAAGAAAATGGGAAATTTATTTTTTCTTCGTAAAAATGTTTCCGACAACTGTTAACTTTCGTTAGATAACAATACGGAAATATTTTGTTAACCACACGTAGTTCAGCCACCATAATGATTCCAATTATATATGAATATTTTTATTTTTTAAATTAAAAATATGATTTTTTATAACTTTATTAAATTGTAGTTGTAATTGTGAATCTAAGCCATCCAGAGACCTTAAGTGGGGGACACACACAATTTTGATTTCTTATTTATGGGAACACTACACAATGAACGAAACTAAATTTAGCTATAAAATCCGTAAAAATTAGTTTGATTTAACACATGATTTTTTATAAAATATTGTGATGATTTTTCATTCATGTGGTAATTGATTTTTTTCATGTAGATTAACACCAGCAGTTTTTTATAGGATAGGGTGACAAACGAGCACACAGTCCACCTGATGGTAAGTGGTTGCTGTGGCCCATAGACATCTACATTTATCCTCGTTTGCGAATCAAAATGCAGATGCGTTGTCACCCATGAAGAATGAAATGGAATGCCTCTTTTCCAGTAAAAAGGGTGTCCGGTTCTCTTCACTCACCATACGAAACACAGCAGTGTTAAGCTGCTAATTTACGCTGGTATTCTGTGAGAGCGTGGTCTTTCCCCGGTCGAGCCGACCCATTCGTGCTACAACTATACTACTAATATAGCTGCAACATGGCTCTACTACGTATAATCGTAAATATGTTTCTGACAACTGTTAACTTTCGGATTAGGTAATATTTTGCAAAACCACACGTAGTTATCTGTCACCATAATGGTCCCAATTATTTATGTATATGTTTATTTTTTAATTTAAAAATATTTTTTTAGATTAAAACCAACACTTAATTCATACATATTAACACTAACACTTATTTTGAATTTTTTATTATTGTATTTTTATAATTAATAGAATCAGACGTTACTTTGCGGAAATCTATTATATAAAAGATGTTTAATGCGGTATTAATGCCCGACTGATGCATATGATTGATTATAGGTCATTAGAATGTATGCATTATTTGAACTACGGCCTCGACAATCTGTCTGCAGTTGACTGCCTATATAATTGAAGGAGTTATGCAAACATGACGCATGAAGTGCTTTGTTGTGCAAATACCATTTACAGCGAACAGTGGGAATTGAACAGTCAGTGTTTAGCTTTATATAAACATGATTATCGGTTTAAAGTGTTTACACTCTATATTACACAGACAAACGAACTTTATGTCTATATGAACGCCATTGCAGCCAATGAATACATACCGTACCGTTACAGCTTATTAAAGTCCACTGTTGAGCATAGACCTATATTGCCTCACAGAGGGAACATTTGTCATAGTTCCCACGCTTGGAAAGCAGATTGGCAACTAATGGTTTTTTTTAATTTCTAGTCGTTATTAGGAAGTTGCTGCTGTCCTTCTCCTGATTTTTTTCTTCTGTCGCCGCATAAGATACCCACGGGTTGGTATGGGATAGTGGTTATTAAGTGGCGAAGCTTGCGAAGTCACTTATTAATTTCACGATGTCTGTCCGCCTGTCCGTTTGTCCGTCTGTCCGTCTGTCCCACGATTATCTCGAGAACGGTTTTGAATTTTCAAATTCTGTTTTCAGCAATCGATTACTGATCACCCAGACATCTGAACCTCCCATTTTGAAACTGATTGCTCAACGACAACCGTTAGAAACCGCTACAAAGCTGATTGCTTCGCCACTTTGCTATGCTGTTAGCTTGCTAGGTTTATTTTATTTACACCGCCACTACGTGGCACCTACAGCTGAATAAGATTTAAAAATCTTACATGTACGTAATCCCTGGTGGCTAAGATATAATGTCTACTAATGTGTTATTAAATTGCGCCATTGTGGAACTATCCTATCTCTCAATTTGAACGAAACTGCACACAGTGTGCAAAATTTCATTGTAATCAGATCATTAGTTTAAGAGTTCATCGCGGACAAACAATGTGACACGTAATTTCTATATATAAAGATGTTATGGATAACTTTCATCATATTTATATTATTTTTTATGCTGTAGAGCCATACTGCAGCTATATTAGTAGTATAATTGTAGCACGAATGGGTCGGCTCGACCGGAGAAGGACCACGCCCGCACAGAATACTAGCGTAAATAGCAGCTTGATACTGCTGTGTTTCGTAGGGTGAGTGTAGAGGACCGGAGACCCATTTTTCTGGAAAGATTTTAAAAAAGAGGCATTCCATCTTAGTCCTCTCGGGTGACGATGCATATTTTGATTCTTCATTGAGGATAAAAGTAGATATCTATGGGTCACAGCAACCCCTTACCATCAGGTGGACTGTGTGCTCGTTTGTCACCCAATTCTGTAAAAAAAAACTTTATCAGACGAAAAAAAAAATCAGCTCTTAATATTATAAAAAAGCAAACCTTATAATATTTACCATTAAAATTGTATAATATATTATCAACCACTTACCTTTATACCATAGCTGGATTCCTCGTAAATAATAGAAACGTAACTCCAACCTAGTTTTTTAACGATCTCAACCATGGCCTTCACCTGGTGCAGGTCCGAAGGAATTGTACGCGTGAAATATTCAAATCGTGCCTTGTTTGATAGCTCCGGCGATGTAGAAAAGAATGACACCTACATAAAATATTTTGTTACAGGATATCTTGAAGTAGGGGAAGAAAGATTATTAGTGATAAAGAAGATACAGTCTTTATTTCAATAGTTTTATATATGCATTGCCAAGTAGTGGTAGCGTCAGAGTATTCACTACCCAATATCATCCCGTGAGTGTCGTATAAGGCGACAGAAAAAGGAGATGAGCAGCGATATAAGCTTCAAACATGGTTTGTTTTTAAAAATCAAGTCCATGTGAAAAAAGTGTTGCAAGTTTGAACTAACACAGCTCTTATTTTCATACACATATGTATATTCCATATTTGTTCTGACATAGATAATATTTATATGTATTGTGTATATATGTAGTATACGCATGTATATGTATATGTATGTATTTATATATTTATATTGTGTGTAATTAAAATATATACGTCTATGTATGTGTGCGTATATGTATATTTATATGTATATTTATAATATATTTTTCTTTTAGCGCTTTCTATTATGATAACTGCTGCACCGCCTCTCCTTTGTATATCTCTGTTTAGCCTAATGGTTGACTGGGAGAGAATGTCCTATAGCATTAAGTCCGCCATATGTACAACTTTGTGCATGAACGATTAAATAAATAAAAAATAAATAAATATTCCGTTTAACAGTTCAAAGTAATAAAAAACTGCAGTTGCTAAGTCGTCTGCTAAGTGTGACAACTATAGCAAGTATTCATCCTATAAGACATTCCATTGGTGAACGTAAGTTATGATCAGCAGTAGAATTTTGATAGGCTATAAAGATGGATAAATAAAATAAATTGTATAGATGATTCCTACCTGTGGTATCTTGAAAAGACGTAGCAGGTTAGCTACTTGTACAGATGTGACACTAGACGCAGCCCCGACTACGCCTGAAATCACTTTACGTACAGCTGTAGCATTACAAGCGTACTCTGCGTCATCAATGTTGCTTATAGAACCTAAAAGTAGTTTTATTAGGCTATAAATTAATTGTTATATGTAAATACTCTTCTAATACCAAGATAAGTGTTACAATTAACATGTTTAATTTACTTTTAGTTGTTTTTTTTTTTTTAAATTAGATTATTTCCAAAAAGCAAAGCAATTCATGCACGTAAAAATTTCATAAAGTCAGACAAACCTTTTATAAAATCTACAGCCATTTCTAATCCATAAGTGTCTCTATCACAGTCGTCCAAAACATGAGCCCCAATAGTAACTCCAGGAATTAGTTTTAATTTATTGTTGACAATATCAAGTGTATATAACATTGTCTCTAATGCTTGAACACCACCCTGAGGCATAACTGGTCCACACGTTAAGTTATCAGACCTTTCATGAACCATCATTAAGCCTCCTAAAACAAGATCGCCTTCAATGACTGCTTCTCTCTTGATTGGCCAATGTTGATGATGTTTCTTATCTTTTAGTTCACCAACTTGATCACTCGCCATATTTATCCAATCATTTTTTCTCTCGCTGTCATATGCAGTCAAATCGTAATTCAATATGTCTCTATCTAGATGAGATATTTCATTGAAATTAGCAATAGGATTGTAGCGAGGAACATATTCGAAAGATTTATCAAAGAAATTATCTCTATAGATCGGAAATATAACTGGTGATTCAGTTTGCTTGTGGCGATGTCTGTGATGGTGTCTGACACTTGGGTTATCTTGGAAACTATCTTCAATTTGGTTGGTTCTCGAATGTCTCATTTCAGAGTGGCGAATTGTGAGGAGTAGTGCCGCGGTCGCCAACCAACTCTGGTTGGGACGCATGATAGTTTTCTGTAGTTCATGCCATTTTGAGTAAACATTTCGTCCATATTGTAAAATGAATAGACCACATGGTTATCTGAAACAAAAATACGACGTTTGTATAACCAGTACAAGAAGCAATTATAGTTACGCAGCAGATGTATTACCGCTGCATCACGGTTTGGTCGTTCTACATGAAATCACCTCACTCTCACAAATTGAATTAATTTAGATTAAAAATCCTTATGAAAAATTATACAGTTGTAGTTGGTTGGAGCTAGGAAGGATCGCGCTTTAACAGAATATAAGCGTAAAATATATGCTTAATGCTGCAGTGTTTCGTAAAGTGAGGGTAGAAAACCGGAAACCTTATTTACAGATAATTACGCATTTTATCTTGGTTCTCGGCGGGGTCAGCCCATCTATTTATTGATTTTTTTATGTTATTTATTAATATTAGATGTCAGTTTGCATTTAGAATTCTAATCGAGAGTGAAAATGTAGGTGTCTATGGGCCGCAGTATTTTCTTAACAATGGGTGGACTGGGTATTTTTTGTCACTCTTATTCTATAAATAAATAGATAATCATTAAAATAAATGTAAATTTTCTATTTTAGTAACTAAAGACAAACGCGTACTTTGCATAAATCTATAATTCCATAAATAAAACTCCACCGTCATGCGAGGTAATAAAGTGACATGAATATTACGATTACAAGAGACTTCATGACACAGCAGACCAGGAGTAGTAGTGTAGTGTAGTTAGTGGCTACGTGACCTTGTTACAAACCCGCAAAGTATATAATATGATATATCGAGAATCGAATCGGGTACTAGTTTATATAGAAGTGTGAAACCCATTTTGACGAGCATGTCATCCAATAAACAAGGAATGAAATACATTTTCAAAACATATCCGTCTACACTCAACAGTGCTTACAGTAACCAGAATAGGCATGTGACAAATATTGGGACGTTTTTGATAGGTTGTGTACTTTTAATTTTTAAAATACCAGCTAAATAAAGCTTAAATAAAAGATTGATTAGATCACTCCTGGTATTGCTTTCTACTTGTTCGTCAAGTTTCATCACAATTGGTTCAGCCATTCCTAAGATTAGCCCGCACAGACTGACAGACAGACAAAAATTTAACAAATGGTTATTCATGCTTCGTATTATATAAATAGGCCCCTGAACTCGATAAAAGGCAGTTGTTTCGACATTTACCGAAAGACTAAAGACAAAAGACTTCAATTTTACTGTTTTAAAGATATAGAATCTAATTTTAAACTTAAAAATACATCAATTTTTAACGCAAAACGACCTAAAAGTAATAAATATTAAGGAAAGCCACTCTCTTTGTAAAACTTTAACGTAATACTTTTGTATTTTCCTGTATGGACATAAAAAACCATTGTGTAAGCACTAAAATGGATTGTGTTTATATATTGAATATACATTTTCAATAAAGAGCAAAGCCATCTTTCTTTTTTGTTAGATGAGTAGACCAAGCTTATGTATGCCTTGAACTTGTATAATAAATAATATATAAAAATGGGTCATGATTGTCTGGTTATTGCGACTACAAGATACTACAATTCCTAAGCATAATAAATATCGTAACGAATAAATTCTTGATGTTTCGTTGCCAACTAAATATTTTTTTTTTGTAATTTATTGACCGTCTTATTTCTACGTAGTTAATGTTACTAATTTTTCATGTATCCTATGAATACTAAAATATTTGCTTTAAAATTTACCTTAATTTCTTTTGTAGTATAGGATGACAA
Source organism: Parnassius glacialis (assembly GCA_033319125.1). NCBI lineage: Eukaryota > Metazoa > Arthropoda > Insecta > Lepidoptera > Papilionidae > Parnassius > Parnassius glacialis. The sequence goes on from JAVANC010000027.1 coordinate 2,069,561, forward strand.
ACATGTATACAGTCCACCTGATGGTAAGTGGTTGCTGTGACCCATAGACATCTACATCTATCCTCAATAAAGAATCAAAATGCAGATGCGTTGTCACCAGTGAAGACTAAGATGGAATGCCTCTTTTACAGTAAAAAGGGCCTCCGGTTCTCTACACTCACCATACACAAACATTAGTGTTAAGCTGCTATTTTATGCTGGTATTCTGTGAGAGAGTGGTCTTTCCCCGGTCGAGGCGAGCTATTCGTGCTACAACTATATTATTAATATAGCTGCAACATGGCTCTACTACGTAAACCGTATTTACACTTACACACGCACACGCTCACGCACACACAAGCGCACACGCACACGCACACGCATAAGCACTCGCACATACACATGCAAAAGTACAGTTCCACTCACATGCATTTGTACGAGCAATAGAAGTTTCTGAACTTCACACATCACAACAAAGAAACTCACTCTATACTAAATGTAGAAATTATCGCTATATCGTTGTCTCTTCCAGGTTTTTTTTAGAAGACTAATGAACTTACTTTACCAACCCGTCTGCCAAGCGTAGCAATTATGGCAAGTTTTAAAATAATCTATGTGGTGACCTATCTTCAGCAGTGGACTTTTAATAAGCTGTACAGAATGAAAAAAATCTATAATGTATAGTTTTACCACAAAACAAAGCATGACCAATTTAGACATGCGATTCTGAATTTTATTTCAACAATTTTGAACAACAAATAAAATGAATATAATACATCCTCTCTTTACTAAAAGTCAATATTTTGACAAGATGTTGCCAGTGAGCCAAGGATTTTTATATGCTAGTCACAATAACGATATTGTTTAGGCGTTGTCCAAGGTGAGCGATAAAAACGTGCTACGACATAGTGTGAAAATATCAAAACGTTGTTGTATTAGTAATATATGGGTCATTCTACCGATACCGACGATACCGACTCGACCGGGGTAACCACGCTCTCATTCAATATACATACCTTATGTATCAAAAGGCTAGAAATATTTACTAAGCAAAAATTGTTTAGTAAGGATTATACTAAAGAGTACAAGACTGATAATAACCCCTGGGAATGAGGTAATTGCTACCATGGTGTTTCTAAATGTTTTCATAACAATTTTATAAATTTTATGGTGTAAATTATGCTTTTAAAAAAGTCCCGCTGGGTTTCTTGCTAGTTCTTCCCAGAACAGAAGTTTTAGTCAGTCTTCAATTTTTTTTTAATTTTTCAGACGTGGCGGTTTGGTCTAAAAATAAGTACAAAGACTTAAAAGATGAGAAAAATTACCCATACCATGAATGACCCATCTACTCATTACAGCATATAAAAGTCCACTTCTGAACATAAGCCTCACCCATATGTTGTCTCGTAGTGGGAATTTCACTAAAGTTGCCACGCTTGGCAAGCGGATAAGAAACTACAGTGTTTTATTATTTTGATTGTTATCAGAAAGTTGGTGTTGCCCATCTCCTGTTCCAATTTCCCTATCTCGGCCTCGGACGCGACACCCACGAGGTGATTTGGGGTAGTGGATACTCTAACACCGCCATTATTAAGATCCGACGTTTCTCATCCTCGATTCGCAGCTAAATTATTCGTTCGTATCTCCTTAACTTAATTTAGTGTAATTTCCATTTTTATTGAAATGAAATTGCTTATGACTTAATAAAGAAATGAAGGTTTACGAATATTATTAGATGGATGTTATGTTATTTAATGTGTTGATTTGCCCAACTTTCATAAGGACGGTAATATTTTCGAGGGTTTGTTTTTATGTTTATATGTCTTTGGCATAATTTGTAGGTTAAGCGCCTTGGTGAATTTTAACATATCAGAGAGAAATTTATATCGTTCGATTCGTCTAGATTGTGGGAGTGATATAGGTCTAGGGACACCCAGCGAATTATCGCGGGTGTTCCAAATTGCCAAGTAGGAAGCAACGCGGAGGGAGAAACCGTCCCGGATGCGCAGATCAAGTCAGTGTGTCACGCTCTCGGCTGTCTGCCCCCAAACCCACACCGTCCACGGTGCCCACTTCCTCTACTCAAATCGCCAACAAGCCCGCCCCAGTTGCCGGAGTGGCCAAGCAAGGTGCTAACCTTCCCGCGCCCTTCGTGCCGAAACCCAACACTTGGGTGAAATCGCTGACACTTGTCGCCTCACGGCCAGTGCCGCCTCCTCAGGCCCCAAAATCGAAGCCCGCTCCGTCCCACAACGCTCATCCTCCTTCGCCGCTGAATTCTCGCTAATCTACGGCTTCATCAGCAACATCAACATTGTTGAGTTATCCTGCTTGCCTACAAACTCCGCGAAGCCACCTCACCTCAGGACAAGCTCAACGCTACGATTGAGCATATAGGACTTATCGACGCAACCTGGTCTTTCCAGTGCACACAATCACCCCTTTTAAATTCCGGAATGGCAGCACAAAATCTCGACAAAACTAAACCACGCTCTCTAACTGTCGCGTTCTTCAACGCGATAGGCCTCAGAGACTAAAAAGTTGAGATCGCGCTCTTCCTGCGCAATTATGATGTAGACGTAATGTTAGTGCAAGAGACTTTTTTGAAACCTAGTCATCGCGATCCTAAGATCGCAAACTACAACTTAGTTAGAAATATATTAGATATATATATAATTATTAGATAGATTGACCAGCCCTAGAGGTGGCACCTGGATCTACTACAAAGGGACCTTCCACGGCGTACCAATCGACGCACCCCCGTTAACCAACATAGAAGTTTCTATATGTGACGTAGCTCTCACTGACCATCCGCCACTTACCATCGTATCGGCTTATCAACCGCAACTCAAACGCATAGTTGAATCAGACTTTGCAAAATTATTTAACCTAGGCTCTAGTGTCGTATGGCTACGTATAGCTCGAAAAATCCAAAGTAAGCACTCCTCCTGGAACTCGTTTACAAGCAATCCCAATGGTAATGCATTGTTCGATCTTATGGAGCGACTAAACTTCGATGTTGTCGCGCCCAAGAATCCAAACTGCTACCCATTCCCTACTAATCACCAACCAGATGTCCTTGACGTAGCGATACTTATAGATGTCCGTTTGTCGATATCATCAATTGAAATAATATTAGAACTCGACTCAAACCATAGAACAGTCCTATTGCAGCTGGGCTAGCCCGCAGGTGAGGTCTTTCAGACCAAAACCATCATGGAATAGCATAAACTCGAGGTCAAACTTGAGTCTACGACCTCCCAGCACTTAAATAAAATCCCGGACAGGATAGACTCACTGGAAGAAGCTAATGAGGTGATTAGCGCCCTATCGACCTACCTCACCGCTACAGTTGAGGAATGCTCTCGTAGGGTTTGTGTGTCGACCAATCAATGCATGAAGCTTCTGAATGATATTCGACAATGATTAGCATAAAAAATGTGGTCCTAAGACAATACGATCACTATCGCACTATAGATAACAAATTTCGACTTCATAACCTCCAAAATGAGGTGAAACAGCGCGTTAACTAGTTAAGGCAGGATAAGTGGGATAATCTGCTGACGGACATCAAGCCATCACAAACTGCCTTCTGGCGATTGGGTCCGCTTATGGAGAATCGAAGTGAATCCTGAGAAAAGTGTAGTAATACGCTTTTAAAGGATCTCCACTTTCAATCGTCAAAGCAGAAACCCTAAAAAAGCGTTAGGTGCGATGAACTTGTATGGCCTCCAGATCCCCCGGCAACCAACGACCAAATACCTAGGGGTTACATTCGACTATGGTATGATATTCGCGAAGCACATTTTCGATGTCCGAAACCGTGCAAAATTCGTCACAGTAACTCCACCTGCCAGTTAACAGCAAGAGCAAACTGTCCTTAAAACACAAGCTCCGTCTTTATAAAGCGTGCGTAAGACCTATCATGTCTTACGCAAGCGTAGTTTTCACGCACGTAAACCATAGTCATTTATACGACCTCCAAGTTGTCCAAAACAGATTCATTCGCATAGCAACCGGAACTCTGTGTCCGAGACTGTCAACTTCCGACGATCTCTGAATATTTCAAGGATATGTCTCGGCGTTATTTCAAGAGGGCCGAGACGCATCCAAACTCGCTAGTGGTAAAGGCAGCCACCTATGGTCCAATTCCGAAAGTTACACTTACCCTCTGAAGGCCACGCAACGTTTTAATTGAACCCCCTGTTCCGCTAGATGCCGACGACCGAAATGTCATCGGCCAGTCACACTCAAATACTACACATTCACATAGTGCCACAAAGACTGTTAGGACAACAACGGATGGGACGCAGCGAGTTCACAGACAGGAACGCCGCATACCCCTCCACACCTCGTACACACCGTACAACCGCGTTCCTGGGCGGTTCTCACCGCCCAGAACATCGAACGCTACGGGTGAGCAGTCAGAGCTGGGGCCCGCCACCTTTCAGGCCGCGAGCTCTGAGTTCCATAAAGCTGTAAGACCCGCATATGCTAGCAGTATTAACATCACAGAAACTAGACTAGAGTGAGAGCATGGTCTTAGCCAGGTCGAGCCGATCCGTTCGTGCTACAACAGAAAATAATACCACCAAAAATGATACCGTTAAATATCAAATTAATGCTGCTGCTGTGTTACGTATGGTAAGTGTAGAGAACCGGAGACCTTATTTACTGGAACGAGGCATTCCTCCTTAGTCCTCACGGGCGACAACGCATATTATTAAAATTTAGATTCTTAATTGGTTTTATTTTAATTTAAATACTTTATTTTGTCACAATACGTAGAAATGTTTCCCTTTGTGTTGGACAAATTTGTATGCATAAAAGAAACTCTAATAGCCTTTTAGCGTACGGAATTGTCGCCCTAAATGACAATAGTTATTAGAGCAATTAGTCCGTCGGTAGACTTCATGTTTGTAGGTTTTCTTAATTTTTTTCTATTTTATTTATTTATAAAATAAGGATGCCAAACGAGCACACAGTCAGAGCACACACGTGACGGTAAGTGGATGGTGTGGCTCATTATAAATATTTATTTATGATCAATTATGAATCAAACAACAGCGATGTTTCAAGTGAAAAGGTCTTCGGTTCTCCACACTTATCATAAGAAACACAGCAGCATTAAAATGCTATTTTACGCTAGTATTTTGTGAGAGCTCCGTCCTCTCCCGGTCGAGCCAACCCAATCCTGCCACAACTGTAATAAAAATGCAGCATGGCTCTACCACGTATTAACCTGCAACGAAAAATGCCCATGTCGAGCAGTGGGCTTTTATGGCCCAATAAAGAAGAAGTAGGTACTCATACTGTGCTCAAATTATATTATACTTTTATTTCAAATGCAAATAATGGATTATTTTTTATTTTATTATTTTTATGACGTGCCAGTACCTTTACAGCATATCAAAAATCCAAAGCTGGACCAAGGTATTCCCAAATGATTGCCCCAAATGTTTTCGTTGTATGTATGTAATAGTTGCTAATCTTATATATAAATGTCAGTTTTCATTTTTATTAAGTTGTTATCAGGAAGTACTGCGGCCCAACTACTCATTCTGTTTCCCTCTGTCACCTTTTTACACCTACGATATTCTACACTAAAATATAAATATCCACTACACGGTTTACCATCACAGCCTCTTAAAGTCCACTGCTAAATATAGGCCTCTTTAATGGATTGCCTAATAGGGGGATATTATCCACAGTTGTCACTGTTGGCGAGCGGGTTGGCAACCGCAGTTTTGAAGTGAAAACTTCTTCAGCGACGTTGTGCACTTATTAGTAATGGGTAAAAAATGTTAAACTCGCGTCAGGTCACGTGTCCTGATCGAAAATTCGTAAGACGGACGGAGACTAGACAGCCGGCGCGGCGTAGGAGAGGAAGTAAGTTAGGTTTAATGAATTTTAATTTATTAATTAATATAAATTTATTATTAAGATTAGGTTTCGATCGAGTCTACTGTACTGATTGACGAAATTATTAATATAGATACATGTGTACTTACACATTATAAATGTAATATTTGTAATATGTTTATACTTTATAGCATTAACCTATATTTTCATAACATTACAATAAGCACATGTGCGGTGTAGGTTTACCAAACAAATAATTTCGAATGAAAATAAATGAAATAAGATAATAATAAATAATCTCCGCCATTCCAAAATATTAAAAATGCACAACGTTAATATTCAAGTTTTCACTTCTGCCGGCACTCCCGGAGTGCAACCCGTCGTTTTTTTTATTTTAGTCGTTATTATGAAGACACTGCTGCTCATCTCCTGATTTGCTTCCCCCTGTCGCTCCTTATGACAACCGCGGGATGATATGGGGTTGTAGATATTACTTCACCTCCACTACACAGTTTATGACTTAATAGCGAACTGTATTCACGTATGAGGTTCTTCAGTTCGTGATGTGACAACAACATTTACCTAACAATAATGCGCTTCGGTTGTTATGGAGAATGTTATGTTGTAGCTTTCTCTTAAATATATAATAATAGTTACAGCTAATATATGTTCGAACTTTTACTTAAAATATTATTTCTAAGACCTTGTATATTTCAAATTAATTTTACTACAAACTTTGGTAAGGGTTTTAAGTAAGTATTTTAACGAATGGGCAAGAATTCTTAGAATAATACAGAGCTGAATTAAAATTAAAATTTGGAGCGTGAATAAACAACTTTGAAATAAGTTTGCTATTCAGAAAATTTTCTCTTATCTTTTTGGCTAAATTAAGGTGTATTTATTTAAAATTATCATTTATGTGTAAAAGAGAGGTCTTTGATAATTAAATACTTAATAATATACTGTTGAGAATGAGGGTAAAAAAAATAAAAGTAAATACGAACAAATGAAGGTGGAATGGTAACCTCTTACTTGTTTTAGCAGTATAAAGTATGGCAGAAGCGACTAAGAGGCAACAGTCTGTAATTCTATGAGTGCCACTGTCATTACTATGCTCGTTGGGGTATTCTACTAGTGTAGGCAAGGAAGGTCATGTTGCTGAGAGTCTGCCCTGTTACGTTGAGATGGGTAGTGATGCTGTTGGTTTGTATACTTTGCTGTTATCATGTAATTGGGTCCTGATAATAAGCAGGGTTTGTTACCGAGTAGTGTTCTTTTATTTAAATACTTTTGGGAAATATTTCTAACATCAAAAGTGGTATAGTTTCTAAAAATACATATTTAGTTTGGAAACTGGTTTGGGTGTCTTTCGTACTTATTCGTTATGTGTGCATGATATACTGATATTTTGAAAAATATTTATTTTGTTAGTTAGACAAGTTATAGAACATATTAATATATTTTTTATGACAACACTAGATGACCCCACTTCACCTTCATATTATGTTAAGTATAAATTCCAACACCATACTCAACTCACGGTAGGGTACAACTTTCTCTGTAAGAAACTAAGATTAGCATTCCGAAACATTTCACCAAGTATTTTACGAGCTCCTTCACCATCCATGTGACACAACTCTGTAACTCCTTGCCTGCAGATATCAGAAAAGCACCTAGTAAGGGATTTTTAAGAGAGAGAGAGAGAGAGAAGTTGGTACGTGAATATTTTTAAGTCATAATATTGTTAGTTGATAGTGTGTTGATAGTTAATCGTCAACTGTCATTGATAGATGAATGTCTATATTTAGAAGTATATCATCATCATCATCATCATCATCATTACAGCCTTTCATAAGTCCACTGCTGAACATAGGCCTCCCCCAAGGAATGCCACAAAGCACAGTCCTGAGCCACCTGCATCCATCGACTTCCTGCATGCCTTACCAGGTCGTCACTCCATCTCGTGGGGGTTCGCCCTACACTTAGCCTGCCAGTACGAGGCTGCCACTCAAGAACCTTTCTTCCCTATCGGTTATCAGTTCTTCGAGCTATATGGCCGGCTCACTGCCACTTCAGCTTTGATTAGAAGTATATATTTGGAAGTAATTGGAAGTAAAGACAAGAAATGAGTTGGGGGGTGACTCGAACATTAGGCCTAGTCTGTTTAAATAGCCTATTATGTCATGGATGTCATGGTTCAATAGAAGCAAAAAGTTCTCATTATACTACTACTCCTAGGGGTCAAAATGTATATATGTATATTACATAATCTAATACAATAATAAAAAATATATGAAAACCAGTTGATATTATTCACAAACATGGTTGAAAAACGCAATATGGACAGATTAAGCCACATTTTCGATATGAATTTACCGAGAATCATGTCTGAGAGATTGAAAATGTTTTAAAAATATCGTCAAAGAAACGGTATTTAGCGGTTTTGATATTTAAATCAGAGCCGAAACCTAAATGTATTTTAAACCTTTAGACACCTTTTTATATCGGTAAACGAGCGAAAATAATACTAACTTCCTTTATTGAATTGACTGACAATAATACAATTAATAATAAATCCAGCAAAAAAGATACTAAGCAGTAATAAATCTCGTTGTTATATGTTACAGAAATGGGTAGTAAAGTCACTACCACATTATGTTCTATGTCTCGTCGAAAACATTTTCTTTTCATAAAATTTAAGTCTACGCTTAACCAATTGGTGATATTGCCCATAATTGATTAAGTCTTTTATATAAGATTCGCCATACCCTCTGCGCTGGGCAATTGGGTTAACGAGACCAAAACGCGTTATTTCATTGACTGATTTTCTGCCGTGAACTGATCATCAGTGATAATCGTTATTGAGTGATAATTACATAATTTACATTACACAATGCTATTAATAAATATTTCTCCACAGAAAAGTTAATTAAGGAAATTATCTGTCCTTAAATAAAAGACATTTGTTTGGCATTGTAAGATGTTAATGTTTTGAACTTGTTCCACGAAAAAAACTTTCGTCGCGACTAAGCGACTTTTCAAAATTAAAGGAATTTGTTAATTGTTTCAAAAATATTTACAGCAAATTATATTTTAATGATTTTAATTTTTTTAATATTATTATTATTCACATACATCTGTTAGTACCCTTACAGCCTATTAAATTCCACTACTGAACATAGGCCCCCCATAGATACCTCATAAGAGGGATATTTGCGTCAGCATTTGGGCAGCAAAGTTTTTCCAAAAAAAAAAAACTAAAAGACAAAAAACTCCGGTTGCCAACTCGCCTGCCAAGCGTGGCAGGTATAGCAAATAATCCCTTAAGAGGCAATCTACGAGGGAGGCCTTATGATTATAATAAATGATAAATTCAAGATGTAAAAAATATAAGAAAAATCGATGCTGCTGATTTCATTTATAATTTATTCAAATTAATTTGAGAACTTTTATTATTCCCCTAGCAATAAATTATATACGAGTGATCGCCTAGTGGCCGACATTCGACCGAAATTCATTATTTTTGGGGTTTAGGTTTTGTATATTAGATATCTGTGTTTTACATATTAATGTGCAAGTCAAATAAAACTTGCTTAATATACAAACGCTTTTTGCCCTTGACACCACACACTTTTGAAAAAGAGACATTTTGAAAATAACAAATAATTCACAAGCTTATTCCTATTCAGTCAAACTGTTAGTAATTTCTACTCTATGCGACTACAGACCTTCAAGTGTTTGACATTGACCTTAGAGTAATAACATATATGCTCGTATTTACTCTGAGACATTGGCAACAAACGACCTAATTTCTCAAGCGATATTAGTAATTATGTAATTATTTGTAAAATTTGCAGTAAGAACGTAAACAATGTATGTTTAATTATATTTTATTTCACATAATATGTGTACACATAATACATAAAATTTTGCTATCTACTCTCCATTTTAATGTAAACTCTCACAACGCCAAATCAAACGGTCCTCCCCAATCTCAACGAAGAATAGCCATCCGTATAAGACAGTTAAATATTTCACAGTTGAGTGCACAAACGCAGGTGCACTTTCCATTCCCACGTTGTCATTTTCCTGACTCTTGGCTGTTATTGAGAATTATTTAACAATAAAAACCCAACAACTCAATTTCGGGTTTGAAGCCGGAACCATTATCAGCAGTCGCATTTACGACCACTAGATCAAGGAGGCAGTCAGTGTTACTAGTTGCAAATAATTTAATATTTAAAAGATAATTGGGAAATTATTCATATGAATAAACATGATTTATTAAAGGCAAAGGTTGCTATGATTTTTTCATTTTGCCATTAAATAACAGTAATTTAAAAAGCCAAGCACAAAAAAAAATCAATGACTGAAAGGGTCCTAACGATAAAAACGGCTTTACGAGGGAGCGTAAGAGGCCCTAACAACTTCAGCTTTATCCCCCGATACGAAAGTAAATGGGAACAGCTGAACGCGATATTGTATCTTAAGGGTACTCAAAAGTTCGGGCAACTCGATTGCCAAGTAGCTAAAGGCGCAAATTACTATGAAACTTCCGATCTGTAAAGAGCATGATGTAATTTTTAACGTTGTTATTAAAAAACCAGCATTACAAATCTTCTATTGAAAAACCAGGCCTTAATCAAAACTTCTCATATAGAACCTTTATACTGCAAAAAAAGCTATATACTACAATGAAATCACCTTTATATTAGAACCTTTAAACTACAAAGAAAGCTGTGCAAGCTCCACCAAGACAGAGAAAAGAACGCAATGGCCCTCTGCTAATGTGGGTGACCCTTGCGCTTGTGTACGTTCCGAAATTTTAAGCTGAACGCACATATGTCCGCGCCGTACGCGCCGTACGCGCCGCACGCGCCGAATTTTAGAATTCGTTGTATGAAATCATATGAAACCTCGCACACTACACCCGCACCGTACGCGCCGATTTTATAAAATGCGGTAGGTATACGATATCGAAGGACGAATGCTGATGACGTCATATAACGCGGCGCGTTAGCGCGGTGTGGATACTCAGTGTTGTGTAATGTTGCCAACTTAGTGGATTTTCCACTAAAACTGGTGGTTTCGACTTACGTGATAGTTTTTGTATTTTTATAACTTAATTAATTCGTAATTAATTATACATAATTGATTTTTTTTTACATCGGTTATCAATATGAATACTTAGTGATAAATTATTTACATACTGAACTAAAAAAATGGTTAAATTTAATTCAAAAACCCAATTATACCTGATTACTTAATTATCAATAAAAATACTTACCTCAAACATACAACAAGTCTTTTTTCTGGTTCAATTGGTCTTCTAAATCTTGAGTTTTCCATAGAAAGATATGGTTTTAGTACATGTACCAATTCTTGAAGTACCTTGTATGTTAAATGCAAATATCTGAAAAATCGTTCATCATCACCTAATAAATCTTTAAATAAAGTATATCCCCTTCATATTCTCCATACAATTGCCTTTTTAAATTTATATTATGAATCCAGAATCTTCTTTTTCTCCAAACTTTTTTTCTTCTTCCTATGCCAATAAGCAGGCTATTACTATATTTCTTTCCATAGTGATTTCGAGCGATCAATTTCAATGTACTGTTTCACACCAGTGGTTGGAAAAAACTACAAAAGTTGTTGGTAATACAAAAGATTTGCGGACGGTGCGGACGATGCGTACGGGCATATGTGCGAGGCCATCAGTAAAACTCGGCGCGTACGGCGCGTACGTTGCGTACGGTGCGGACATATGTGCGTTCAGCTTTAATCTGAATTGAATCTGTCAGTGTTATAATAATCAGATTTTAACATAGGTTTTTCTTCTCTATTTTTCTTAATTGACACCAAATGTTGACTAGTTACCTTATTATATTATATATTAGAACTTAGTGTAATATAAATAAATAAATTTATAATGTCCTTTAGTCCTAAAAGTGGCTCAATAAGTTTAAAATATTGTAAAAGTTTAGTTAAAGGCACTATAGTTCTTTAGTTATATTAATATTTATCCATGTTACTATCTTTATACAATAATTATCCATGTTACTATCTTTATACATAACTGTTTGTTGCCTTAAATAAATAAAAAAAATGTGTAGTATTCGCGTGAATATATTATGATAATCATTGTGTATACAAGAAAAACTATGTAGTGACGGTGTTAGAATATTTATTACGCCATAACGTCCCGTGGATGTCGAAGAGGCGACAGAGGCAAACTGAAAGAGTACAGCAACATTATCCTGATAACAGCTTGACAAGCCACCCGCCCAGCGTGACAAGTGAAAACTATTGTAAATATTCCCCCTATGAGGAAATATGAGGAGGCTTGTGTTGAGCAGTAGTCTTAGAAAGGCTGTGATAAAAAAAAAAATTATATACTTTGTGGTATAAATTAAATAGGTAATACAAAGTACTAGTTAATTAATTTCGTATCAAACATTACTTATGAATATTTTGGTATAAATTAAATTTATATTTGGTTTTAGAGTAAAGACCAATTAAAAGGAGTAAATAATTAAACATGGAAGTCAATTATTTTAGGCTTATTAATTATTTACATTTTCTTATTTCCGTGCCTACAGAATTAACAACGCTTGGATACAAATAAGTGAATAATAATAATATTTTTTTTTTAATGGATAAGGGTGACAAACGAGCACACAAGTCCACCTGATGGTAAGTGGTTGCTGCGGCCCATAGACATCTACATCTATCCTCTATTACAAATCAAAATGTAGATGCGTTGTCACCCGTGAGGACTAAGATGGAATGCCTCATTTCCAGTAAAAAGGGCCTCCGGCCACCTGCACTCACCAAGCGAAACGCAGAGATAAACCTGTACTTCGCGCTGGTTTTCTGTGAGGTCGTGGTACCACCCCGGTTCGAGCCGGCCCATCCGTGCGACAGCAAACGCTGCCGCGTGGCTCTACCACTGTTAAAAAATGTAAAAATATATAGAAATTAGTGCTGAAGTGCTTTGTACATAAGGGCTACGATGGCTATCCGAGTACAGAACCAGAGTACGAAACCTATCCAATTGCAGAGAGGTGTAAGACAGGGGTGACGTTATATCCTCGAGGACTCTTCACCGCTGCATTGGAAGACGTTTACAAGCTTCTGGACTGGAAAGGATACGGTATTAACATCAATGGCGAGTACATCACTCACCATCAATTTGCCGACAATATAGTCCTTATGGCAGAATCGCTGGAGGACCTAAGCACTATGCTCAATGACCTCAATAGTGTCTCCCAAAGGATAGGTCTTAAGATGAACATGGACAAGAACAAAAAACACGTTTTAATG
>JAVANC010000027.1:2088992-2153321 GCA_033319125.1 Parnassius glacialis
GAAGTTAAACTTGAGTCTACGACCTCCCAGCACTTAAACAAAATCCCGGACAGAATAGACTCACAGGAGGAAGCTAATGAGGTGATTAGCGCCCTATCGACCCACCTCACCGCTACAGTTGAGGAATGCTCTCGTAGGGTTCGTGTGTCGAGCAATCAATGCATGAAGCTTCTGAATGATATTCGACAACCGATTAGCGTAAAAAATGTGGCCCTAAGACAATACGATTAGTATCGCACTATAGATAACAAATTCCGACTTCGCAACCTCCAAAATGAGGTGAAACAGCGCGTTAAAGAGTAAAGGCAGGATAAGTAGGATAATCTGCTGACGGACATCGAGCCATCACAAACTAACTTCTGGCAGTAGACGCGAGCTCTGAAAGCAGAAAAATTCTCAACTATGCCGCGTCTCATCAGGCCAGTAAACTCCGATCTCGCTTTTAACGACTCCGAAAAGGCCGAATGCCTTGCTGATAGTTTAGAGAGCCAGAATACTCCCTCAAGCGAACCTACAGATCCCACTCACCTTGCAGAGTTCAAAGCGGAGGTCGAGTGTAAGTCTGCATTACTGAAGTCACAGAAGTTATTAAAAGCCTTAAAAAGAAATCAGCACCCGTACCCGATGGCCTTAGCAACAGGGTTCTGAAATCTCTCTCCACGCCGCTACTATATTCAACGCTCTTCTTTCCAGATGCTCTTTCCAGGATGAATGAAAAGAGGCAGTCGTAATAGGAATCCCGAAACCAGAGAAACCACGCCACTTGGTCTCTAGTTATAGATCAATCAACCTCCTCAGCGCACTGGGGAAAATTTACGAGCGACTCATATTGAATCGCCTTCGTAAATATGTCTTCACCAACAAGCTTCTTCCAGACGAACAGTTCAGCTTCAGACCTGAACACTGGTGCACCGACCAGTTACATCACCTCACAGAATACATTCTGAAAGGATTTAACCTCCCACAAAGTTGTGGCAGAACCACCATAACCGGTTTCATCTTCCTCGATATCGCAAAAGTGTTTGACAAAGTCTGGCACGACGGCTTGCTTTTCAAGCTGTATATACTCAACATGCCTGATAGGCACATCCAAATCATCAGAGCCTTTCTTACCAATCGCCATTTTCGCTATCGAATAGAGGGTACTCGCTCTACAAAACATCCCTTCAAGGCTGGAGTCCCACAAGCCTCCGTCCTGTCTCCACTACTCTTCACACTCCTCACGAGTGACATCCCGAAGCACCCGGTAGTGAATACTACTCTTTTTGCAGATAACACGGCACTTTTCTTCGCTCATCCCAATACAATATACCTCACCAAGATGCTCCAAACAGCCGTCAACCGCCTAGGCGATTGGATCCGCTTATGGAGAATCGAAGTAAATCCTGAGAAAAGTGTAGTAATATGCTTTCAAAGGATCTCCACTTTCAATCGTCAAATCAGAAACCCCAAAAAAGCGTTAGGTACGATCAACCTGTATGTCCGCCAGATCCCCCGGCAACCAACGACCAAATACCTAGGGGTTACATTCGACTATGGTATGATATTTGCGAAGAACATTTTCGATGTATGAAACCGTGCAAAATTCGTCACAGTAACTCCACCTGCCAGTTAACAGCAAGAGCAAACTGTCCTTAAGACACAAGCTCCACCTTTATAAAGCGTGCGTTAGACCTATCATGTCTTACGCAAGCGTAGTTTTCACGCACGTAAACCATAGTCATTTGTACGACCTCCAAGTTGTCCAAAACAGATTAATTCGCATAGCAACCGGAACTCAGTGTCCGAGACTGTCAACTTCCGACGATTTCTGAATATTTCAAGGATATGTCTCGGCGCTATTTCAAGAGGACTGAGACGCATCCAAACTCGCTAGTGGTAAAGGCAGCCACCTATGCTCCAATTCCGAAAGTTACGCTTACCCTCTGGAGGCCCCGCAACGTTCTAATTGAACCCCCTGTTCCGCTAGATGCCGAGGACCGAAATGTCATCGGCCAGTCACACTCAAATACTACACACTCACATAGTGCCACAAAGACTGTTAGGACAACAACGGATGGGACACAGCGAGTTCACAGACAGGAACGCCGCACACCCCTCCACACCTCGTACACACCGTACAACCGCGTTCCTGGGCGGTTCTCACCGCCCAAAACATCGAACACTACGGGTTAGCCGTCAGAGTTGGGGCCCGCCACCTTTCAGGCCGCGAGCTCTGAGTTCCATAAAGCTGTAAGACCCGCATATGCTAGCAGCATTAACATCACAGAAACTAGACTAGAGTGAGAGCATGGTCTTAGCCAGGTCGAGCCGATCCGTTCGTGCTACAACAGAAAATAATACCACCAAAAATGATACCGTTAAATATCAAATTAATGCTGCTGCTGTGTAACGTATGATGAGTGTAGAGAACCGGAGACCCTATTTACTGGAACGAGGCATTCCTCCTTAGTCCTCACGGGTGACAACGTATATTATTAAAATTTAGATTCTTAATCGGTTTTATTTTAATTTAAATACTTTATTTGTTCACAATAAGTAAAAATGTTAGCCTTTATGTTGGACAAATTTGTATGCATAAAAGAAACGCTAATAGCCTTTTAGGTAGGGAATTGTCGCCCTAAATGACAATAGTTATTAGAGCAATTAGTCCGTCGGTAGATTTCATGTTTGTAGGTTTTCTTAAGTTTTTTTCTATTTTATTTATTTATAGAATAAGGATGACAAACGAGCACACAGTCAGAGCACACACCTGATGGTAAGTGGATGATGTGTCTCATTATAAATATTTATTTATGATCAATTATGAATCAAACAACAGCGATATTTCAAGTAAAAAGGTCTTCGGTTCTCCACACTTATCATAAGAAATACAGCAGCATTAAAATGCTATTTTACGCTAGTATTTTCTGAGAGCTCCGTCCTCTCCCGGTCGAGCCAACCCAATCCTGCTACAACTGTAATAAAAATGCAGCATGGCTCTACCACGTATTAACCTGCAACGAAAAATGCCCATGTCGAGCAGTGGGCTTTTATGGCCCAATAATTCTTTATTAGAAGTAGGTACTCATACTGTGCTCAAATTATATTATACTTTTATTTCAAATTCGAATAATGGATTATTTTTTATTTTATTATTTTTATGACGTGCCAGTACCTTTACAGCCTATCAAAAATCCAAAGCTGGACCAAGGTCTTCCCAAATGATTGCCCCAAATGTTTTCAATAGTTGCTAATCTTGGCAAATGTCAGTTTTCATTTTTATTAAGCTGTTATCAGGAAATACTGCGGCCCATATACTCATTCTGTTTCCCTCTGTCACCTTTACAATACCTACGATATTCTACACTAAAATATAAAAATCCACTACACGGTTTACCATCACAGCCTCTTAAAGTCCACTGCTAAATAAAGGCCTCTTTAATTTATTGCCTAATAGAGGGGATATTATCCACATTTGTCACTGTTGGCGAGCGGGTTGGCAAACGCAGTTTTGAAGTGAAAACTTCTTTAGCGGCGTTGTGCACTTTTTTGTAATGGGTAAAAAATGTTGAACTCGCGTCCGGTCACGTGACCTGATCGAAAATTCGTAAGACGGACGGAGACTAGACAGCCGGCGCGGCGTAGGAGAGGAAGTAAGTTAGGTTTAATTAATTTTCATTTATTAATTAATATAATTTTATTATTAAGATTAGGTTTCGATCGAGTCTACTGTACTGATTGACGAAATTAATAATATAGATACATATGTACTTACACATTATAAATGTAATATGTTTATACTTTATAGCATTAACCTATATTTTCATAACATCACAATAAGCACATGTGCGGTGTAGGTTTACCAAACAAATAATTTCGAATGAATATAAATGAAATAAGATAATAATAAATAATCTCCGCCATTCCAAAATATTAAAAATGCACAACGTTAATATTCAAGTTTTCACTTCTGCCGGCACTCCCGGAGTGCAACCCGTCGTTTTTTTTATTTTAGTCGTTATTATGAAGACACTGCTGCTCATCTCCTGATTTGCTTCCCCCTGTCGCTCCTTATGACACCCACGGGATGATATGGGGTTGTAGATATTACTTCACCGCCACTATACAGTTTATGACTTAATAACGAACTGTATTCACGTATGAGGTTCTTCAGTTCGTGATGTGACAACTACATTTACCTAACAATAATGCGCTTCGGTTGTTATGGAGAATGTTATGTTGTAGCTTTCTCTTAAATATATAATAATAGTTACAGCTAATATATGTGCGAAACTTTTACTTAAAATATTATTTCTAAGACCTTGTATATTTCAAATTAATTTTACTACAAACTTTGGTAAGGGTCTTAAGTAAGTATTTTAACGAATGGGCAAGAATTCTTAGAATAATACAGAGCTGAATTAAAATTAAAATTTGGAGCGTGAATAAACAACTTTGAAATAAGTTTGCTATTCAGAAAATTTTCTCTTATCGTTTTGGCTAAATTAAGGTGTATTTATTTAAAATTATCATTTATGTGTAAAAGAGAGGTCTTTGAAAATTAAATACTTAATAATCTACTGTTGGGAATGAGGGTAAAAAAAAAGTAAATACGAACAAATGAAGGTGGAATGGTAACCTCTTACTTGTTTTAGCAGTATAAAGTATGGCAGAGGCGACTAAGAGGCAACAGTCTGTAATTCTATGAGTACCACTGTCATTACTATGCTCGTTGGGGTATTCTACTAGTGTAGGCAAGGAAGGTCATGTTGCTAACAGTCTGCCCTGTTACGTTGAGATGGATGCTGTTGGTTTGTATAATTTGGTGTTATCATGTAATTGGGTCCTGATAATAAGCAGGGTTTGTTACCGAGTAGTGTTCTTTTATTTAAATACTTTTGGGAAATATTTCTAACATCAAAAGTGGTATAGTTTCTAAAAATACATATTTAGTTTGGAAACCGGTTTGGGTGTCTTACCTACTTGTTCGTAGTGTGTGCATGATATACTGATATTTTGAAAAATATTAATTTTGTTAGTTAGACAAGTTATAGAACATATTAATATATTTTTGATGACAACACTAGATGACCCCACTTCACCTTCATATTATCTTAAGTAAAAATTCCAACACCTTACTCAACTCACGGTAGGGTACTTCTTTCTCTGTAGGAAAGTAAGATTAGCATTCCGAAACATTTCACCAAGTACTTTACGAGCTCCTTCACCATCCAGGTGACACAACTCTGTAATTTCTTGCCTGCAGATATCAGAAAAGCACCTAGTAAGCGATTTTTAAAAGGGGGGGAGAGAGAGAGAGAGAAGTTGGTACGTGAATATTTTTAAGTCAAAATACTGTTAGTTGATAGTGTGTTGATAGTTAATCGTTAACTGTAATTGATAGATGAATATCTATATTTAGAAGTAAATATATTTGGAAGTAATTGGAAGTAAAGACAAGAAATGCGTTGGGGGTTGACTCGAACCTTAGGCCTAGTCTGTTTGAATAGCCTATTATGTAGAGGATGTCATGGAGGTCATGGTTGAATAGGAGCAAAAAGTTCTCATTACACTCCTAGGGGTCAAAATGGCCATAAATAAAAAAAATTAAAATTCTTATTTTGGCTATAACTCCGCCTCCTTCGGAGGTTCTTACACAGTGTTTACTTCCCGCATCCCACTTATTTATATGTATATATGTATATTTATATTTTATGTGTATAATTATGTTTGTTGAAATATATGCATTTGTATATATATTACACAATCTAATATAATAATAAAAAATGAATGAAAATCAGTTGATATTATTCACAAACATGGTTGAAAAACGCAATATGGACACATTAAGCCACATTTTCGATATGAATTTACCGAGAATCATGTCTGAGAGATTGAAAAGGTTCTAAAAATATCGTCAACGAAACGGTATTTAGCGGTTTTGATATTTAAATCAGAGCCGAAACCTAAATGTATTTAAACCTTTAGACACCTTTTTATATCGGTAAACGAGCGAAAATAATACTTACTTCCTTTATTGAATTGACTGACAATAATACAATTAATAATATATTCAGCAAAAAAGATACTAAGCAGTAATAAATCTCGTTGTTATATGTTACAGAAATGGGTAGTAAAGTCACTACCACATTATGTTCTATGTCTCGTCGAAAACATTTTCTTTTCATAAAATTTAAGTCTACGCTTAACCAATTGGTGATATTGCCCATAATTGATTTAGTCTTTTATATAAGATTCGCCATACCCTCTGCGCTGGGCAATTGGGTTAACGAGACTAAAACGCGTTATTTCATTGACTGATTTTCTGCCGTGAACTGATCACCGCTGATAATCGTTATTGAGTGATAATAGCATAATTTACATTATACAATGCTATTAATAAAGATTTCTCCACAGAAAAGTTAATTAAGCAAATTATCTGTCCTTAAATAAAAGACATTTGTTTGGCATTGTAAGATGTTAATGTTTTGAACTTGTTCCACGAAACAAACTTTCGTCTTAAATAAGCGACTTTTCAAAATTAGAGGAATTTCTCAATTGTTTCAATAATATTTACAGAAAATTATATTTTAATGATGATATTTGCGGCAGCATTTGGGCAGCAAAGTTTTTCCAAAAAAAAACTAAAAGACAAAAAACTCCGGTTGCCAACTCGCCTGCCAAGCGTGGCAGGTATAGCAAATATTCCCTTAAGAGGCAATCTACGAGGGAGGCCTTGTGATTATAATAAATGATAAATTAAAGATGTAAAAAATATAAGAAAAATCGATGCTGCTGATTTCATTTATAATTTATTAAAATTAATTTGATAACTTTTATTATTCCCCTAGCAATAAATTATATACGAGTGGTCGCCTAGTGGCCGACATTCGATCAAAATTCATACATTTTTGGGTTTAGGTTTTGTATATTAGATATATGTGTTTTACATATTAATGTGCAAGTCAAATAAAACTTGCTTAATATACAAACGCTTTTTGCCCTTGACACCACACACTTTTGAAAAAGAGACATTTTGAAAATAACAAATAATTCACAAGCTTATTCCTATTCACTCAAACTGTTAGTAATTTCTACTCTATGCGACTACAGACCTTCAAGTGTTTGACATTGACCTTAGAGTAATAACATATATGCTTGTATTTACTCTGAGGCATTGGCAACAAACGACCTAATTTCTCAAGCGATATTAGTAATTATGTAATTATTTGTAAAATTTGCAGTAAGAACGTAAACAATGTATGGTTAATTATATTTTATTTCACATAATATATGTACACATAATACATAAAATTTTGCTATCTACTCTCCATTTTAATGTAAACTTTCACAACGCCAAATCAAACGGTCCTCCCCAGTCTCAACGAAGAATAGACATCCGTATAAGACAGTTAAAAATTTCACAGTTAAGTGCGCAAACGCAGGTGCAGTTTCCATTCCCACATTGCCATTTTCCTGACTCTGGGCTGTTATTGAGAATTATTTAACAATGAAAAACCCAACATCTTAATTTCGGGTTTGAAGGCGGAACCATTATCAGCAGTCGCATTTACGACCACTAGATCAAGGAGGCAGTCAGTGTTACTAGTTGCAAATAATTTATTATTTAAAAGATAATTGGGAATTTATTTATATGAATAAACATGATTTATTAAAGGCAAAGGTTGCTATGATTTTTTCATTTTGCCATTATATAACAGTAATTTAAAAAGCCAAGCACAAAAAAAATCAATGACTGAAAGGGTCCTAACGATAAAAACGGCTTTACGAGGGAGCGTAAGAGGCCCTAACAACTTCAGCTTTATCCCCCGATACGAAAGTAAATGGGAACAGCTGAACGCGATATTGTATCTTAGGGGTGCTCAAAAGTTCGGGCAACTCGATTGCCAAGTAGCTAAAGGCGCAAATTACTATGAAACTTCCGATCTGTAAAGAGCATGATGTAATTTTTAACGTTGTTATTAAAAATCCAGCATTACAAATCTTCTATTGAAAAACCAGGCCTTAATCAAAACTTTTCATATATACCTACACATATATACTACCTTTATACTGCAAAGAAAGCTATATACTACAATTAAATCACCTTTAAATTAGAAACCTTTAAACTACAAAAAAAGCTGTGCAAGCTCCACCAAGACAGAGAAAAGAACGCAATGGCCCTCTGCTAATGTGGGTGACCTTTGCGCTTGTGTGCGTTCCGAAATTTTAATCTGAATTGAATCTGTCAGTGTTATAATAATCAGATTTTTAACATAGGTTTTTCTTCTCTATTTTCTTAATTGACACCAAATGTTGACTAGTTACCTTATTATATTATAAATTAGAACTAAGTGTAATATAAATAAATAAGTTTATAATGTCCTTTAGTCCTAAAAGTGGCTCAATAAGTTTAAAATATTGTAAAAGTTTAGTGAAAGGCACTATAGTTCTTTAGTTATATTACTATTTATCCATGTTACTATCTTTATACATAACTGTTTGTTGCCTTAAATAAATTTAAAAAAAATGTGTAGTATTCGCGTGAATATATTATGATAATCATTGTGTATACAAGAAAAACTGTGTAGTGACGGTGTAAGAATATTTATTACGCCATAACGTCCCGTGGATGTCGAAGAGGTGACAGAGGCAAACTGAAAAAGTACAGCAACATTATCCTGATAACAGCTTGACAAGCCACCCGCCCAGCGTGACAAGTGAAAACTATTGTAAATATTCCCCCTATGAGGAAATATGAGGAGGCTTGTGTTTAACAGTAGTCTTAGAAACGCTGTGATAAAAAAAAATTATATGCTTTGTGGTATAAATTAAATAGATAATACAAAGTACTTGTTAATTAATTTCGTATCAAACTTTACTTGTGAATATTTTGGTATAAATAAATTTATATTTGGTTTTAGAGTTAAGACCAATTAAAAGGAGTAAATAATTAAACATGGAAGTCAATTATTTTAGGCTTATTAATTATCTACATTTTCTAATTTCCGTGCCTACGGAATTAGCAACGCTTGGATACAAATAAGTGAATAATAATAATAAATAATATATAGAAATAAGTGCTGAAGTGCTTGTACAGTAGGGCTACGATGGCTATCCGAGTACAGAACCAGAGTACGAAACCTATCCAATTGCAGAGAGGTGTAAGACAGGGTGACGTTATATCCTCGAAACTCTTCACCGCTGTATTGGAAGACGTTTTCAAGCTTCTCGACTGGAAAGAATACGGTATTAACATCAATGGCGAGTACATCACTCACCATCAATTTGCCGACGATATAGTCCTCATGGCAGAATCGCTGGAGGACCTAAGCACTATGCTCAATGACCTCAATAGTGTCTCCCAACGGATAGGTCTTAAGATGAACATGGACAAAACGAAAAACACATTTAATATCCATGTCACACCTATGCCGGTAGTTGTAGGGAGCACTAAGCTCGAAGTTGCTGACGAGTATGTTTACCTGGTACAAATAGTCCGACTAGGTAAGTCCAACTTCGACCGAGAGGTCAATCGACGGATTCAACTCGGCTGGGCAGCGTTCGGGAAGCTACGACACATCTTCTCGTCAGACATACCTCAAAACCTTAAAACGAAATTGTACAACCAGTGCGTGTTGCCAGTGATGACTTACGGATGTGAGACGTGGTCCTTCACTGCTGGCCGTATGAGGAAGCTCAAGGTCGCTCAGCGAGCTATGGATATGCTCGGAGTTTCTCTGCGTGTTAAACTTAGGAATGAGGATATCCACAGTAGAACCTGAGTAACCGACATAGCCCAAAGGATTAGTAAGCTGAAGTGGCAATGGGCCAGCCATATAGCTTGAAGAACCGACAATCGATGGGAAAAAAGGATCTCGAGTGGCAGCCTCGTACCGGTAGGCAAACTGTAGGGCGACCCCCCACTAGATGGAGTAATGATCCAATAGGTCGGGAAGTTGAATGATGCAGGTGTCTCAGGACTTTGGACAGGCTTTTTGGCATTACTTGGGGGAGGCCTATGTTTAACAGTGGACTTGTGAAGGGCTGTAATGATGATGATGATGATGATCATGGCTTCATGTCCACGCCAATGTAAAAGATGTGGGAGAGATTTTGCAGGATCGTTCAAAGTTAATATCCGTAGTCTCTGCCTACCCCTCTAACAGACGGCGTAAGATTTTGTTATGTTATGTGAAAAATATAAAAATATTAGAGGCAAATATTTTTTTAAAAGTTTATCGTGATTTTCGAAAAAAAGTGACATCTCGACGACTACTTCCGGGGTAGGGACTAAAATCGTTATGATTTCAGCTGCGGTGTTACTAGATTACTTCCTTCTATTTGCGAGGGACATGCCTCGACCCACAAAATCAATAAAAGCAAAAACCGGTCTTATTATGTACTTTCCACGAGCTGAATTGGAACCGTGATCGGTAATTCCTGAGCATTAAGTGCCTTGATTGAATTCGTGAATTTTATTTTGTAAGTTCGGAACAATTTTTTTTTTACTTTTATTAACCGACTTCAAAAAGGCTGAGTTTCTCAATTCGAGTGTATATTTTTAGTATGTATGTAACGTGATATCTTCGCAGATTGTGAACCAATTTTGCTGATACTTTTTTTTTAAATAGGTTACACTTCGAGATACCACACAAATTTGGAGAAATAATTTCACCCTTAAGGATAGCAAATATTAATACTTGTTGTTAGCAATTCGAAGTCGCTTTTTATTTTTGTTAAAAGTTATATTTGTTCAATTTTAGGCTTGCTTAAAGTTCTAATAACAGAAGAAACTGCAAGAAACGAATTTTGTCGACTGAAATTGGTCGACTCTACCGGGGTAGGACCACACAATACCAGCGTAAAATAGCAGCTTAATGCTGCTGTGCTTCGTGTGGTAAGTGTAGAGAACCAGAGATCATTTTTACTGAAAACGAGACATTCCACCTTAGTCCAAAAAGTTGCTGACTTCATTTGACGAAACAAATTTCTTTTATAGTATATGAAGTGTATAAGAATATCCACTACACCATAATATCGTCCAGTGGGTGTTGCAAGAGGCGATAGAGGAAAACAAAATACAAACAACAACAATTAAATAAAAAAAAAACTCCGGTTGCTCAACCGCCTGCCACCAAAATATGGTAATTTCCTAAAAGAGGCAATCTATGAGGAGGCATATGTTTAGCAGTGGACATTTATAGACTAATCTTCAAACTCTATATTATGTACATATCATTGTTTTGTATTAACTGTGTAAAACGGCGTAAGAATATCCACTACCCACATATCATTAGTAGAAATTCTGTAATATTTAAATGAAACTAATTTAACTTTTTAATTCCCGACGTTTCGGATGCTTTACAGCACCCATGGTCACGGGGGGGGGGGGTTTGACGTCCCAGTGTCATAGTTAGTCCGGCTACCTTCATTTTTTGAATATTAATTTTTGGTTCGATCTACGCCGTGGTGGAAACGTCGGGTATCAAAAAGTTCAATTAAACGCAATATAATCCTTAAATCGTTTCATTTAATGTGTAGTCTTCGCGTAAATATAAGAAATCATTATTCTATAATCTTCTTTATCTTTATATATAAAATTCTACTGTCCGTGTGTATGTGACTGAACTCCTTAACATGTGTGTGTGTGTGTGATTAAATTGATTCGAGAATGGTTCAGATTCACAATTGGACCCAATAGGTGGTGCTGTTTTCGAGATCCAGTAATCACCCGTGCGAACCCGGAGCGGATCGCTAATATATAATATATTTAATTCTTATATACGTGTGCTTATTATTAAACTCCTCCTAAACGGCTGGATCGATTTTGATGAAATGTTGTGTGTGTGTGTGTGTGTGTGTGTGTGTGTGTGTGTGTGTGTGTGTGTGTGTGTGTGTGTGTGTGTGTGTGTGTGTGATCAAATTGATTCGAGAGTGGTAATAATGGTACCGAAAACTATTCCACCTCAATTTTGCTGGGTGCAATATTGTTTAAACCGATTTTTTTTTTTCAATTGCAAAGATTTGTTATTTTCAAACGGGACAATATTTTTATACTCTTTGATAAAATACAAATAAAAACGTTCATACGACTTTTTACGATAAAGTTAACATTTTCGGAGTTATGAATTTTTAAATGTTTGAAGTTCGTAAACTTTTGTCTCGAGAAATAGAGTGCCACTGCTAGGGCCCATTGCTAGGTATAGGCCTCCAATAATTTTGGAGAGAGATATGGGACAATTAGTTTTGTACACGTTGGCTGACTTCATATACAAACGTATCCTCGAAATACAATATTCCTTAAACATGCACTTTTTCTCACGATGTTTTTCTTCACCGTCAAGCACATAATAAATTTGTATATGTTTGCGTAGCACTTTATGGTTTTAACACAAATAGGTCGGCTTGCCTGGAGTAGGGCCGAATGCAGCTATGTTTCGTATTGGAGTGTAAAGAACTGAAACCCTTTTTATTGGGAACGAGTAATTCCGTCATAGTCCTCAGGATTGATAGCGCATATAATGTAGATGTTTATGGGCCACAGCATACACCTACCTTAGGTGGAGTATGCATTCGTTTGTCAACGTTATTCTATAAAAAAAACGACGGGTTGCACTCCGGGAATGCCGGCAGAAGTGAAAACTTGAATATTAACCTTGTGCATTTTTGATATTTTGGAGTGGCGGAAATTGTTTATTATTATCTTATTTCATTTATTTTCATTCAAAATTATTTGTTTGGTAAACCTACCCCGCACATGTGCTTATTGTGATGTTATGAAAATATAAGTTTATGCTATAAAGTATTAACATATTACAAATATTACATCTATAATGTGTCAGTACATATGTATCTATATTAATAATTTCGTCAAGCAGTACAGTAGACTCGATCGAAACCTAATCTTAATAATAAAATTATTTTAAATAATAAATGAAAATTAATTAAACCTAACTTACTTCCTCTCCTACGTCGCGCCGGCTGTCTGCTCTCCGTCCGTCTTACGAATTTTCGATCAGGACACGTGACCTGACGCGAGTTTAACATTTTTTACCCATTACAAAAAAAGTGTACAACGCCGCTAAAGAAGTTTTCACTTCAAAAGTCAGCGTATACAATTGCAATTATAAGACCATTGATGTCGGTGTTTATCGAACCTTTTTTAAAATTATGACAATCATGGTTCTAAAATTAGGCTAATGTATTCAGAAATTGTAATATTGAAATGTACGGAAAACGATCCTACAAACAATGCAAA
This sequence comes from Parnassius glacialis, assembly GCA_033319125.1. NCBI lineage: Eukaryota > Metazoa > Arthropoda > Insecta > Lepidoptera > Papilionidae > Parnassius > Parnassius glacialis. The sequence continues at coordinate 2,102,236 of JAVANC010000027.1, forward strand.
TAGTTGGAAAGGGAAAATGCTGTACATATAAAAGGATTCTTTGTGCCTAGAACTCATTGTTTTGTTTAAAAAAGTTCGTAGACTGCACAATAGTAAGAGTTAGCGTGGATGCATGGAACGTGTGCTTTTGTACAGGATATTTATTGTAATATAAAAACGTGGAATGCATGCATTTATAACATTTTGGTTTTATAGTAATATTTTTTGTAAATACATTCAAGTGTCTATTTAAGCATCATTTTGTTTAATCTATACAAATAAATAAAATTGAAGTGTCTGTTTGTATTGTCAAAATAACAGCTTTTTACTAAATGCACATTGATGTATAAGTGTACAAATAACCAAAAATTTGTCTGTCTGTCTATTTGTTCCGACGAATCTAAATCTAAACAGTGGTAGAGCCAGGCGGCAGCTTTTGCTGTCGCATGGATGGGCCGGCTCGAACCGGGGTGGTACCAGGACCTCACAGAATACCAGCGTGAAGTAGAAGTTTACCTCTGCGTTTCGCTTGGTGAGTGCAGGTGGCCGGAGGCCCTTTTTACTGGAAATGAGGCATTCCATCCTAGTCCTCACGGGTGAAAACGCATCTGCATTTTGATCTGTAACAGAGGATAGATGTAGATGTCTATGGGCCGCAGCAACCACTTACCATCAGGTGCACTGTGTGCTCGTTTTTCACCCTTATCCTATAAAAAAAAATCTCCGAAATGGCTCAACCAATTTTGATGAAACTTTCATTGGCAGAGATAGCTGATGTTATAAGAAGTAACTTAGGCTACATTTTATTAAATGCATATGAAAGTATATGTATACATAACAAAAAAATGTTTGTCTGACTGTCTGTTTGTTCCGGCTAATCTTCGAAATGGCTGAACCGATTTTGATTGGACTTTCACTGGCAGATAGCTGAAGTTATGAGAAGTAACTTAGGCTACCTTTATTTCAGTGTAAGAATTAGGGTTTCACCAAAAAGAAATAGTTAAAACACATGAAACCAAATCGTAATAAATTCCAAGAGGACAATGATGCGAGAAACAGCTAGTTATAACATACAAGCCAACAAAATCACACCTGTCACCCAGAGGGGTAGGCAGAGACTACGGACTTCCATTAGGCACGATCCTGACCCACCTCTCTAGCCTTCTTTACATCCATATACCTACGCATATATGCTTGTTTAATTATCTTAAATATTAAAACTTTATATATTATAATACATACGTTACATAATCTTATATAAAGCTGAGACTTGGGCGACGTACGCAAAACAAGGACGTCGTATGTCGTCTCTTTGTTGTCGATATACCACACATTCGAACCAAAAGATTTCCTTCGTCGTTCATAATTCGTACAGTCTATTAGCAAAAGCCTATATCAAAATTATATAAAGGAGAGTGATATTTAATGTAGATACTAATTAACATGACCTAAGAGGGTTAATTATTACGTAATATGAAAATGCTTAATTAAAACTGGGTCTCATATAAAAAGAAAAAAAGAATAGAAAGAAAAAAAACTAAATACTCATAATAAACATTCATTTTCACACATAGCATTAAAGTATTATGTAAAAAAAATTCACGCAATTTAACGTAACGACGTAAATACAAAAAGGCTATGTATTTCGTAAGTCATGCCATAAAAGTTAATCAACCATGCTGACTTTCGGCAATGATCAAAGCCGTGGAAAATAAAGTCCCAATAGCAATTAGTTGAAGGGATCTTTTAGGAAAAAATAAAAATTAAATCAAGCTAAAACATGTTTAATCCTGGGACAGTGATGGGAAAATATTACAATTTTTTACAAAATGAAAATTACGTCTATCCTATAAAAACAATGCCCTTCTAATTGAATTTCAGTCAATGTAACCAACCTCAAATAAGACGAGTGATATGAGCAAGATAGGATCATAGTGAACGATAAATTGCGTTCACACATGTGCAGTCTCTATTCCCTCACTCTTGTGCTCCAAACATCGGACACGATCGAAAAGAGACCAAGCGCAAGACCAACTATAACAACACGGCTTTACGTGCTTTCGGGCAAACGGGGTTAAACAATGTAAAATTTCGGGCAGCTACTGAGAATTTCTTAACAGACAACCCAATTACCGATTTTGGCCTGACCTGGGATACACTAAACACTAAGCTACAACCACTAAACCACCGTGGCATTCATGTCCAATAAACTTATACAATTCCCTACAAATAATTCCTTCCAAACATAGAAGTAGTCAGTCTCAGTGACCCAAATCTTACAATTATTATAGCTTAATAACCATTAAGCCATTTGTCAGTCATTAACAATAACTGACATTGTTTCTATAGAAATAACGTTGTCTGTTGTGCTAGCACTGCTACTCGTACTTGGCCACAAAAATACGTAAGGGGCTAACATACCTAGACGGATTCCGAGGCAGAATATTGTCCTTGATTGTCCGTGACCGGTTAATCCGGTCACGGTGGCGGCCAGCCTGAACTTGTGCACGAGTGTAAAGGCGTAAGCACGAGTTCACTTTCTATTTCCTAACTCTCCTTACCCAATGAGACGGTTATCCGGTATCAACAGAGAGATCAGGTGCAGGACCAACGGCGTTACGTGGCTTCCGAAGCATGGAGCATTTGTACGTGGTAGAGCCATGCTGCAGCTATATTATGGTTGTAGCACGAATAGGTCGGCTCGGACCAGGGAAGGACCACGCTCTCACAGAATACCAGCGTAAAATAGCAGCTTAACGCTGCTGTGTTTCGTATGGTGAATATAGAGAAAAGGAGACCCTTTTTACTGGAAAAGAGACATTCCATCTTAGTCCTCACGGTTAACAACGCATCTGAATTTTGATTTGTAATCGAGGATTTAGATGTCTATGGGCCGCAGCAACCACTTACCATCAAGGGGACTGTGTGCTTGTTTGTCACCCTTATCCTGACCTAACTCCCTGACTCCGGTCTGCTACTGAGAGTTCTTGACAGAAAAACCCAATAACTGATTTTAGCCCGATTCGGTATATGAACCCAGGACCTCATTATCAGCAACCGTGTATACAACCGCTAGACCAACGAGGTAGAATACAAGCCATACCATCAGGTTGACTTCACATACCCTCAAAATATTTTTTTAATAAGGGTGACAAGCAACCACACAGTCCACCTGATGGTAAGTAGTCGCTGTGGCCCACAGGCATCTATATCTACCTAGCGAATTAAAATGCAGATGCGTTGTCAGCCGTGAGGACTAATATAGATTGCCTCTTTTCCAGTAAAAAAGTGTCTCCGGTTCTCTACACTCACCATACGAAACACAGCAGCATTAAGCTGCTATTTTACGCTGGTATTCTGTGAGAGCGTGGTCCTTCCTCGGTCGAGCCAACCTATTCATGCTACAACTATACTATTAATAAAGCTGCAGCATAGCTCTACCACGTATAATTAACTTTTCACCACATTAAGGATTCCTCCAGATGTGTTTGTGTACGCCAAGCAAGTTATAAATTAGTACTTGAATTTTCAATTAGCACGTAGGTGGGAATTGAACTTAATTGACTTGCGTTCTACGAAATTTTATGGCAAACACTTGCCCTCCTACCAGGACTCTTGAAAAGATATTATAACAAGTTAAGGAACACTATTTGTCTCTCTAACCCCTCTCTTTTTATTTTATTTATCTACCGAATTCAAAAAGGAGGAGGTGCTCAATTCCTCACAATGTTTTTTATGTGTGCGATACAATATAACTTTTTATTTATATTTTTTTATTTGCTTCTCTTCTGATTTCATATAAATTTGATCAAGGTGTGACCAGTAGTTTTTGCGTTATTCATAATAATTTGTATTGAAGTCGGTTGTACAAAATTTTTAATTTTAATTAATGGTATTTGATGTAATTAAAGTATGTTGTCTTTTAAGTACATAAGTTGGTATCCCTTCTTATTCCAGTACATCCTACCTGTTAATCTTTCTCTTATTGTTATTTAATTGTTTTTATGGGTTGTCTAGAAGAGATTTTTTTTTTACTATTTAGCAATAAAGCTGCCTTTTGCTTTTCCCTCAATATTTGTTTATTTTTGTTAAATTTATCTTTCCGTGGTGTACAGTAAAGAGTATTGTATTTTATTATGTTAATTCTTCAGAGCTTCTACACTCATGCATTTATACCGATATTGATAGCAATAAAATTCGCATTGATACTAAATTGGCCTGCTTTCATCGTTCCGCTGAGGCGAACTTTCGCTGATCCCCTAACTCTTCCCTCCCTATCGCTTTACGTATCGGCGTTTACGAGCCGACGCCTAACAAACTGTTGAAGTTTATGCGATCTTAGTAGAAATAACAGTTATGCGGGGAAATTACCCTAATTACTTTTGGATAGAAGTAATTGAATTACTGGTAACGCTTAAGCGCGTTTATTTTTTCATAGAAATCACTGTGCGGTGTTGTACTAGTTTTTAATCGACTATGGTGGAGTCCAAAAAAGAGTGATATTTTAAGCTAGGTTTGTTCGTTTCTATGACCGCCTGTAACTCCTGAACTATTTTTTATATGATAAGGTTGACAAACGAGCACACAGTCCACCTGATGGTAAGTGGTTGCTGTGGCCCATAGACATCTACATTTATCCTCGATTACGAATCAAAATACAGATGCGTCGTGACCCGTAAGGACTAAGATGAAATCCCTCGTTTCCAGTAAAAAGGGTCTCCGATTCTCTACACTCACCATACGAAACACAGCAGCATTAAGCTGCTATTTTACGCTGGTATTCTGTGAGAGCGTGGTCCTTCCCCGGTCGAGCCGACCCATTCGTTTTACAACTATACCAGAAATATAGCTGCAGCATGGTTCTACCACATATAATTACGTATTTGACGTATTTGTCAGATTTTGGCAAAATATATCTTAAGCGGTTCATCACAGATTAGAAGCTAATATAATCTAAAATATAACTTCAGTTTAAAATAAACACGGCGGAAATAAACTCTTTAAATTGGCAGTCGAAACAAATATTATTTTTTTATAAAGTTAATAGTGGAAAATCACATCTATCTAATCACATATATTAAGAATCAAAATGCAAATACACATCACCCCTGAGGACTAAGATGTAATACCTCATTACCGGTACGGTCTTCCGGTTCTGGTCACTCACCATACGTAACACAGCAACGTTATGCTGCTATCTGCTACTTAACGCTGGTAGTCAGTGCGTGGTCAAGCCGACTTCCCCGGTCAAGCCGACGCATTTGTACCGCAGCCATTATACGCTAAAGCGAAGCTAAGCTAAACTTATAAGTGAAATTTTATATAAAACTAAAAAAGTAAGGTTACAGCCTATATACTTATTGCGTGAAATAGTAGCTTAATGCTGCTGTGTTTCGTATGGTGAGTGTAAAGAACCGGAGACCCTTTTTACTGGAAAAGAGTCATTCCATCTTAGTCCTCACGGTTGACAACACATCTGCATTTTGATTCGCAAACGAGGATATATATAGATGTCTATGGGCCACAGCAACCGCTTACCACCAGGTGGACTGTGTGCTCGTTTGTCACCCTATCCTATAAAAAAAATCTGTAGTAAGACAATCCACTACCCCATAATTCCTTCTTTTAAAACCTTCTCAGAAATAAGAGCAGGCCTGCACCCTACAATGGGATTTATATAGGCTGGTAAGTTATTTACTTTTGTACCACGGCAATATTAGTAGTATGTTTAACAGTATTTTTTTAAATTCAGTGGTCGCTGTATAGTTCGGGCGTAAAAGAATCCACAAACCTAATCATCGCGTGGGTGTCGTGAGAGTCGACATGGAATTGTTCACCACCGGCAATTTTTCAGGACCGAAACGACTTAGGCATCTTCAAGAAAATAGCTTACACCTTTCTAAAACGCAATTCTCCTGGTATTGCGGTTGTTCATGGACGGCAGTAGGCAGCTACCATCAGGTGAGCCGCATGATCGTTTCCCCCTTCTCCTATAAAAAAAAGAAATAAGAGATGGGCAGCAGCATCTCAAAATTATAATAAAAACAACGGATGCTAGCCCGTTTGCCAAGCGTGCTGTATGTCCCCACTATATGGCTCTTATATATCTCTTGGAGTTAATCCCTTTGTCTAATACTAGAGCCCAATGACTTCGTCAATCTTACTTAGCGGTACCATGTAGCGACATCTATGGAAATGTATTAAATAAAGAACGATGTATTTAGCGCGTCAAATTTTCATATCGATATACATCGCAACCGCTTCCGTAGATAGATAATAGATGGCGCTAGAGTAGTCAAGTGAGCTCGGCCACGGTCCTTATTGCTTTGTAAGAGAGATTGGGTTCTCATAAAAAATATGAAATTAAGCAACATGTCTTTATATTGCGCAAAGCAAATTAAATGTTTGAAATAAAAAGAGCCGTGGTGGCCCAGGGGCCGGCTAGGCGCTCTCTGTAAATTTCATAGTATGTATGCAACCCGGGTTCGATCCCCGCCGGCGCCAATGAAATTGTTAATTGCAATTTTAAGTCCCGATTTACCACGTGCTCGGCGGTGAAGGAAAACCTCGTGAGAAAACTTGCATGTCCGAGTAATAAGAAACATATCGAAGACATGTAAAGTTCGCCAATACGCACTGGGGCAGCACGAGGGATTTCCTTGCCCCAAAACCCTCTCAGAAATTAGAGGTGACCTGTGCCCAACTGTGCGATGTATATAGGCTGCAACTTTAACTATTTTTTTAATTAGAAAAATCTAATCTCACGCTAAAAATATCCAGTGCAAATGGCGTCATTTGAAGCTTGTCGATAAAGAAAAATTCCACTTACTGGACTTTTAAAGACTAAAAAAGAAGAAGTATTCCAAAATTAATTATTATCATCATAACAGCCCTTTACAAGTCCACTGCTGTACAAAGACCTCCTGCAAGAAATGCCACAAAACTTGCGGCAACGCTTATTAGATCGACAATCTAGCTAGAAAGGTTCTCGAGTGGCAGCTTATACCGGCAAGTGATGTTTAGGGCGGGCCCCCACTAGATGGAGCAACTACTCCTAATTTACAATTCATTCATTCATTGAATTGAAAGGAACTTCGCAATAATAACAAAGCGACAGAGGCTTAGTGGATTACGTATCAGCTACGCCCGATGTACCATTATTCCATATGTATAATCTATTTTAGTATACAATATATCACGTTTGATTGATTGAATGGATCAGGGTACGGACGTCAAAACTTACGTCTTTGTCAGTTTATATTTGCTAAGCTACCTAATATATGTGGTAGGGCCATATCTATACAAATAAATAAAATTGAAGCGTCTGTTTGTAATGTCAAAATACCAGCTTTTTACTAAATGCATATGAAAGTATATACGGTACTTATAACAAAAATACATTTTTTTTTAATTTTTGTCTGTCTGTCTGACTGTCTGTCTGTCTGTCTGTTTGTTCCGGCTAATCTCCGAAACAGCTGGACCGATTTCACTGGCAGATAGCTGATGTTATAAGGAGTAACTTAGGCTACTTATATTTTAGAAAAATAATTAAGGTTCCGCGTAACACAATCAAAAACCCTAAATTACACGCGGGCGAAGTCGCGGGGAACCGATAGTTACAAATATAGTTGTAGCACTGTCTGCACTTCAAGCATTTAATTAATATAAACTTTAATCTATATAAATACAGTATGTGTATATGTGTAATAAATAATAAAATATTATCTATATTTAATTTATAATAATTGTATACAGTATATAATTCCAGTTCAATTCAGATACATAAATACTGGTATATTCATTATTACTAGTTGAAATATCTAAACGGGCACGTAAACGAATTTTACTGTAATTGTATCAGAAATATACTAGTAATAGTTCTAAGCTTTATTTCGTCCTCTGGTTCTATTCTGAATAAGCACGAATGGATTGGAAAAACCGTGGAGGGACCACGCTCTCACAGAACACCAGCGAAAAATAGCACTTTGGAGCTGCTGTGTTTCGTATCGTGACTGTAGAGATCCAGAGACTTTTAACTGGAAACGAGGAATTTCATCTTAACCTCAAGGATGACAACACATCTGCATTTTTTTCATAATTAGGGATATTTTTATAGGACTCCGTCTTAGGGGGATTCTATCCTTATCTTCACGGGTAACAACGCATCTGTCTATTGATTCGTAATAGATGATAGATGTAATTTCTACGGGCCACAGCATCAGCTTACCACCAGATAGACTCTATCCACATGTATCACCATTATACAGTAAAAATAAAATAAATGACTACAAAATGTGAATCATTTTGTAGCACAAAATATCATGCTTTTCAAGCTATTTACAACATAAAATTGAGAGAGGCTCTTATAGAATAATTTAAAGATATTAAATATATTAACTTTGGCCTCAGAATATTTACGAAAATTTTATGTATATTCACCAAAATAAAAGGCAATTTTAGTAAAAAAAGTGATATACACTCTGTAAACACTAGGAACAAACACAAGCTATTGATACCAGTTTCTCGACTCTACAGTCAGTAATTAATTCTTGCAGCAATGTATACGCAATAATATAATATTACAACAAAGTCCCAGATAAACGAAGTCTCTCTATTACCAATTTTAAATAATTTACTAATCAAAAACTGTATAATAAGGGTTTTTATAATATAAATGAATACATGCTTGATAATAACCCCTGGGAATGAGGTGGTTGCTTCCAATCTGTTTTTAAAATAAGTTTTGTAAATAATTTGTACAACCATTCATCTAAAATTTACTTTAAAAACAAAAATCCCGCTGGATTTCTTGCTGGTTCCTTCCAGGTCAGAGGTTTTTCTTTCGAACCAGTGATAAAGTAAAAAATGAATTTTAATAAGATTTCTTATACGTGGTAGAGTTATTTAAAATTCTAAAATTAAAGCGGTTACATTCAAACTATTTCATTTATTAAATATCCCGATAACGTGAATATTCACAGAAATATTATTTTTTAAATAAAACTAATTTTAGGGATTATATCTCTTATATTAACTTATTTTATATTCCCGACGTTTCGAGTGCTTTCCAGCACCCGTGGTCACGGGGGACTGAGGTGTTTGATGTCCTGCTGTCATAGTTAGCTCGGCTACCTTCAGTTTTTTAATATTAATTTTTGGTTCGATTTACGCAGAATGAGCTTACAGTATCTTGAAGTCTAGCAGTGGTATACTTGGCTTTGGATTTGATTTTATTAATATATTTATAAAATCAAATCCAAACCCAAGTATAAGTTACTGTAAGCTCATTCTGCGTAAATCGAACCAAAAATTAATATTAAAAAACTGAAGGTAGCCGTGCTAACTATGACAGCAGGACGTCAAGCACCTCAGTCCCCCGTGACCACGGGTGCTGGAACGCACCCGAAACGTCGGGAATATAAAATAAGTTAATATACGCGATATAATCCGTAAAATTAGTTTTATTTAAATGTGTAGTGTTCGCGTAAATATAAGAAATATTATATTTGTTTAGGCCATCCTTTTTAGATAATAGCAACTAGCGGTGCATTGGCGACTAGTGTGAGGTAACCGAGATGTGAGACTGCAATGTTAATGGTTCAGTTTGCCTAATAAATTCATAAATGTATCATTGGTTAACCCAACAGTACTATACTTTGAATGATTTAAGCTTAGATTCCACCAGCCGTTTTGTTTGGGATTGGCCGCAAATATGTTTTTCCGTGTGGTCTCTTAATATTGTATGAATTACAAGCGCTCTTTTTGATATTTTTAAATTTAATACTATTTACGAAGTAATTCAAGGGCTTAAAGTTAGTTCGCCCTGAAATATGTAGCTTCTAACCATTTTTATTTCGTGCTAATTCCTTTTGCTTTTTCTGTATGGTATGATTTATTAGCGGAAATTGAACAAAAACTTGCATATGGGAAGTTTTGAAATGTTTATGTCAGTTGCTATGAAGGTTAACAGAGCGGCCTTAATATATCAACTTGTACGTTTGCGCTATCATTGCTTTCTTCATTGTTTTTTCATATGGTTCATATCACATTAATAATTTTAGCTTATTTCATATTAGAATAATAACCTAATATTAACAATTTTAAAAGTATAATAGAAAAAAATCCAATACTATTCCGATAAAAATTAATCATATATGCAACTAGCTGTTCCCCGCTACTTCGCCCGCGTGTAATTTAGGTTTTTATTTTTTTGCGCGGAACCCTAATTCTTTTTCTAAAACAAAATTAGCCTAAGTTACTCCTTGTGAAATCAGCTATCTGCCAGTAAAAATCCTGTCAAAATCGGTCCAGCTGTTTCGGAGATTAGCCGGAACAAACAGACAGACAGACGGATAGACAGACAGACAGACAAAAACTTTAAAAATTATATTTTTGTTATTAAATTTATTATAAAATTAGTACCCTATATACTTTTAACAGTGGTAGAGCCTAGTGGCAGCTTTTGCTGTCGCACGGATGGGCCGGCTCGAACCGGGGTGGTACCACGACCTCACAGAAAACCAGCGTAAAGTAGAGGTTTACCTCTGCGTTTCGCTTGGTGAGAGCAGGTGGCCGGAGGCCCTTTTTACTGGAAATGAGGCATTCCATCTTAGTCCTCACGGGTGACAACGCATCTACATTTTGATTTGTAATAGAGGATAGATGAAGATGTCTATGGGCCGCAGCAACCACTTACCATCAGGTGGAATGTGTGCTCATTTGTCACCCTTATCATATAAAAAAATATACTTTCATATGCATTTAGTGAAAAGCTGTTATTTTGACGTTACAAACAGACACTCCAATTTTATTTATTTGTATAGATAGATGTATAGATAATATTTTTTTAGGAACAGATATCTGGAGGCGGAATTATACTTATTTTTAGGAGCGGTGGTGTTTACATCCCGAGACGTTGATGTGTCAGCCCAGGCCCGGTAGCACTCCTACTTATAGCGTGATGCTATTTTACAGGAGCGACCTAACCATGGCTGGGATCTGCCTTCGATTGGCACCACAGAGTATGTAATAAAAAGTTCCATACCCTGAAGTACCTACCACATAAGCAACAGAACCGGCAAAAATGTTGGGATCATCTGATCATCATCCCGTCCCAATCGGCCGACCTATAGTACTAAACACGGCAGTAAGCTGCAAATCGCAATTTTGATTGGAGCGTGAGTGGCACCGTACTCCGGATCAGACAATGGTCCGAAGAGCCCAGAGGGGCATCGACGGGGACTTAATATCCGTCCGGATGAGAGGTCAGCAGAAGGTCCAACAGGGAAGATACGCATTGAATGTTAATTCTCAAAAGTGGCACCACATATTTGCAAACTCTTGTTTAGTTAGTTGCAGAAGTCGCTAACAGGTGACATGTTATGTAATAATATTGTCATAAAAAGGGCATTTTTTTTATAGGATAGGGTGACAAACGAGCCCACAATCCACCTGATGGTAAGCGGTTGCTGTGGCCCATAGACATCTACATTTATCCTCGTTTGCGAATCCAAATGCAGATGCGTTGTCACCCGTGAGAACTAAGATGGAATGCCTCTTTTCCAGTAAAAAGGGTCTCCGGTTCTCTACACTCACCATACGAAACCCAGCAGCGTTAAGGTGCTATTTTACGCTGGTATTCTGTGAGGGCGTGGTCCTTCCCCGGTCGAGCCAACCTATTCGTGCTACAACTATATAATATAGCTGCAGTATGGCTTTACCACGTATTCTTCAATGTATGTTTCAAAAAAAAATTATTGGAAGTAAATGACTAGAAATGAGTTGGGGTTCTCGAACTTTAGGTTAGTCTAGTCAGTTTGAATAGCTTATCATGTACAGGATGTCACGGGGGTGATAGTTGAATAGGGACAAAAGTTCTCGTTACACTCCTAGGTGGTCAAAATGGCCAAAAACCAAAACATGGAGGGTAGCTCAAACTTTAGGCATAGTCAGTTTGAATAGCCTATCATGTGAAGGATGTCATGGGGGCCATGGTTAAATAGGGGTAAAAAGTTCTCATAACATTCCTAAGGGGTCAAAATGGCCAAAAACCAAAAAAATTAAAATGCTTATTTTGACTATAACTCCGCATCCTTCGGAGGTTCTTTCACAGTCTTCCCGCATCCCACTAGTTAAAATACTCGACAATTATTACTACCACTGTGGAACCAAAATTCTGAACTAATGACAAAAATTATACATTAATGCTATAGTTGTATATATTTTAAAAATAATTACCTTTAAAATATATTGTTATGGCATAAATATTTCATGAAAGGTAAAAAAATTAAAATAGTATCAATTTCAAATGTTAAGGCTAGCACTTAACATGCTAAATACATGTATGTATTATTATATGTATGTATATATAATAGAAATTAAAAACATTTAAGCCCATAAGAACTTGATTAACTATTATATAAAAGTTATTTCTTATTAGTCATTTTATCATAAGACATATTATTTAGGTAAACCTACCATGTTGTTTTACATGACACATTTATAGTATAATCGTAGCACAAATGGGTCGGCTCGACCGGGGAAGGACCACGCTCTAACAAAATACCAGCGTGAAATAGCAGCCTAATGCTGCTGTGTTTCGTATGGTGAGTGTAGAGAACCGGAGACGCTTTTTACTGGAGAACAGGCATTCCATCTTCATCCTCACGGCTGACAACGCATCTGCATTTTGATTCGCAAATGAGTATAGATGTACGTATGGGCCACAGCAACCACTTACCATCAGGTGGACTGTCTGCTCGCTTGTCACCCTTGTCCTATAAAAAAATTACACAAGTGATCTATATTAAATAAAAAAATATTCAATTCTATTCTATATTATATACTTTTCGAGTGTATAAATATATGCATAATTTAAACTTGCGATTGTTCTCCCATTGTGAAACTTAACCTTCATTTGTAATTTAGATTGATACACGTATTGTTTCACTTATATTTGAGTGCATTCACTATAAAACACCGTATTCGCCTTACGCCGTACGCCGATGATGACGTAAAGCTAAACCTGTCGGTTTTATAAATGAAAACGACCCTTTTGTTTCAATATACGAGGAGATAAAAACATGTTGGATGTATCTTTGTTTATTTGTTCCGCTATGAACTTTTGCAGCTTTTTTGAGCAATTTTTTAGGTAACAGAGTGCGAAGTTTTATTGCAGAAAATAACGTAATTTTCGTAGGTATTCTATTTGACTAAGCGCGTATTTTGTGTGAAGACAGGAATAATAGTTTTAGCTGTATAGTTTGTGCATGGGCTTGAACACCTTGCCCAAAGTAAGATCTCTTCGTTTCATATTCATATTCATATTATTTATTGCATCCATAATGTTACAGTTAAGGTGTTGAGAACATTTTAAGTTTTAACTTAAAACTATGAGATCATTATGGGCCCTGCAGGGCACGGCAATTAAGAGAGAGGAGGGTCATTATAGTGAAACAATAATGATAAATACACTTTGAAATAAAAATATAATCGAAATACTAGGTAGATATTTAAAATTTATCATTTAAGTATTCGTTTAGTGTGTAGTAATGTTAGTTAAAAAATCCTTAATTTTATTTATAAAAATAGACTCTTTTTCTATATTTTTTATCGAGTCTGGGAGTTTGTTAAAAATTTTGATAGACATGACGAAGGGACCTGATGAATGTACGAGTAGCTTAAGGCGAGATATGGGTAGAGTTAGTATTTCTTTATGGCGTAATTGGTATCTGATATTGCTTTCTCCTCGTTTGATATAGAATTCTGGGTATTTTTTAATGAATTTGCAGATTTCTAAAATGTATATGCACGGTAAGGTAAGTATTTTATGTGTGACGAAGTATGGTTTGCAGCTATCAGTATTTTGTATGTTAAATATTATTCGAATTAGTTTTTTTCGTAGGGTTAAAAGATCAGAAACGTCTGTGCTATTTCCCCACATGATAACGTCGTAGCAGAGCCACGAGTACGCATAAGCATAATAGGTACTGAGGGCGGTTTGTATGTCGGTAGATTTTTTCACTTTTCGGAGTGCGTATGTAAAACTTGCTAATTTCCTTTTAATTTTCATTATGTGGGGTTTCCAGTTAATATTTGTGTCTATTGTCAAACCAAGTAGGGTGAATTCATTTACTTTTTCTATTTTTATGTTATCGTAGGTAAAGTTTATATTTAGTGGAACTTTTTGGTAAGGGTGAAAACTTATTATTTTTGTTTTGGAGAAATTTATTTCAAGGTTATGCTCTGCCATCCAGTTTTTCGTCTTTTCTTTTATCAAATGTAATTTTCTATGGATGTTTATATTGCTGTCACATGAGATAAGCAGGGATATATCATCGGCGAACAGCACACAGGGTTCTTCTATAATTTTGGGGAGATTATAAATAACAGGCAGCCCAGAACACTCCCTTGAGGGATTGATGCGTTATATTTTTTTCCGTCTGATCGTACTGATTTGTTTTCGTTCGTTTCATAATTGAAGTAGTCTATGTCTACAAATTGCTCTCTATTCTGTAAATATGATTTGAAACATTTGTATGCTTTACCACGGATCCCTATACCATATAGTTTGTTAAGAAGAATTTTGAATTGAACTTTATCGCACGCTTTAGACATGTCTAGTAGTACACCGATTGTGTATTTTTTATTATTAATTTTGTTAAGGATTTCCTGAATATATTTGTAAACCGCCAATGTTGTTGATCGTTTTTTACGAAATCCATTTTGACAATTATCAAAAATATTATACTTTTCACAGAAGTTATATACGCGCTTGCACATTAATTTCTCGAAGACTTTAGAAGGTGAAGGTAGCAGGGCTATTGGACGATAGATGCTGGGGTCACTTTTATCATTTTTTTATATATCGGTTTAATAATTGCCTTTTTAAGTAGGTCTGGGAAAACTCCTTCGTCAAACGATTGATTTATAAGCATGCTGAATGGTAACGCAAGTTCAGAGGAACATTGTTTGAGTAAAGTAGGTGGAAGCTAGTCTATTCCAAAACTTGTTTTATTTTTTAGGCTTTTTAGTGTCTTATTTACTTCGTAAAAATCGACTGGGCTGAGAAAGAAGGTATTTTCTGTCGGGCTCAGGACAGGACGGCCAGTTACTGTTGGAGGGCTACTTTCACCAATGGACGCGTAGTAAGTGTTAAATGTATTTGCAACTTTATATGGCTCCGATGTAATGGTATTGTTTATTTTTAGTGATATGCTGTTGTTATCTCTAGTATTTCTTTTATTTGTACGTTCATTTATAATACATTGTTTTAACTTTGTTAGAGGATTTTTTTTAATTTATAATTGTAAAACCGTTTCTCAGTATACCAAGTTATTTGCTTAGTTTGTGATTGTGACTCTATTTCAATGGTGGTTGCAGCATGGTTACAAAACCCAACTCCTCAACTTTTTCAGTAATTTATTTTTATCAAAATTCGTAAATATCAAATCTAAGCACGTTGATGATGTTTGTGTGAAATGTAAAGGGTCTTTAATATGTTTAGATAAGTTGTATTCAGAAATAGTATTTAATAACTGGGATGTTTTAGAATTATTATCAAGGACGTTTGTATTAAAATCGCCGCCAAGAATAACTTTATATTTTGAGTATTTTTTATCAATGAATTTCAATAGTTTTTGCAAATGCTCATAGATTATTCCTTCCTCTCTCCTATTCCAATATAAAACTACCAACAATATATTTTCTTTGAGTAACTCTATTCAACACACCTCCAATAAATATTCTATTGACATATCTGCTATATCAGTTTTTTCAATATATTCGAGATGATTTTGAAGTAAGATGCACACGCCACCTCCACCTCTTGTTTTTCGGCAGTATGATGCTGCTATTTTATATCTAGTAAGGTTAATAAGCTTCAATTTGGCCTGATTTCACCAAGATTCTGTTACACAAAAAGCTTGGTAAGTCGGATTCTGGGTTGTAAATGTTTCCAGTAGGTGTTGTTTATTATAGAGGCTTTGAAAGTTTTGGTAAAGTTTTTAAATGATGTTAACTTACTTCCGAAGTGTCTGAATATTGTTAATTCTTGGTGATCTCTGTTGGCTCTGCGTTGATAGTGCTTCTTGTTGGATTATTTTTACACTCGTACTGTCAACAGTGCAATCCATATTTTTATTTTCTAAGTTCCAGTCTATGGGTTTTCTCTCTATAATAAATTGGTTATTTCTTATAACGGCGTGTAGTCCATTTTTTCGTGCATTCATCATTTGTTCTCGCATGGCCTTTTTTTCCTTCAATTCTGCAAGTTCTAAATATTCAGTGATAGATAATCTAGTGCCGTGTAAGAAGTGCCTATTTGTAAGTATGTATTTAGCCATTCTTTTGCTGAGTAGCTCTATTACTAAAGGCTTATTTTTGTTATTGTTTCTTCCTATCCAGTGAGTGTCTTCTAAATATCCAAGTAGGTTTATATCATATGTTTCTCTGAACATTTGAATGACTCTACTATGTAAGTCGTATTCTGATTCTCTAAATCGTTCGCCAAATCCATAAATTACCAACCTTCTGCTATTAATTTCTGACTTAGACTGCTTTTCAGGTAATGTGATTTTGTTTCCAGGCTTTCTATTTCTTTTCGAAGGATGGTATTTTCTTTTTTCAAATTATCTATTTGAGTGTTGATAAGTTGAATGTCATTATTTAATGTTTCAGTGTGCTTGTACAAAGTAGAGGTTTGTTGTTGTATATCCTCTTTGAATTTTAGAATCGCTTTGTCAGTCTCCAATTGTATTGTATTTTGTAGATCTCTAATAATCGAAATATTATTTTCTTTCGGTCTTGAACTTATTAATTCGCTCAAGTTTTGTAGAGTCAATTGAGGTAGGGAAGCAAGTTTTGTAGAGTCAATTGAGGTAGGGTTTCTTCAGTGGTGACCCCAACGTTATTGAGATTTAGTTCGATAACACTTGTAGCACGACAACAGCATCGCCACAAAGCTAATCTATTCTCTCAAGGAATTTTAGCAATTTCCTAGTATATCTAAAGATCTGGAGGAGCGAGGCACTGGATAAGGACACGTGCCTGATTCAGCGTTGTCCATATTTATTGATTAAATTATTTTATAGATTATGTACACACATTTATGGACTTAGAAAATGGTAAAATGATACATGTACAAAGGTACTGATTATTACATGTTGAATTTAATAATTTCTTATATTTACGCGAATACTATACATGGAATGAAATTAATGTTACGGGTTTCTCGCGTTTGATTTTAATTGTTTTTAATTCCCGGAGTTTCGGGTACTTTACAGCACCCATAATCACGGGGGGGGGGGGGGGGGACTGAGGTGTTCGACGTCCTGATTTCATGGTTAACGAAGGCCTTCCATTTATTTTTTTTTAGTTATTCAAAGTACTAATAACACCAACAGTCAAACTGTGTATAGATAAATTACCTTTATTAACTAATATTTAAATGGTGAATCTCTCCAACATCCTTCTAATTAGCTATCGTGGGAATATCTTTGTTTCATAGAGCACATCAAGGGATCTGTGAAAGTAAAAACCTGACCGCCAAGCTCCAGCACATCAAGCAAGTGTTGCACGACAACCAGCTTCGGGTCGCGTGCCACCGTCACAGTGATAGAGTGAAACAGACCACAGTCAACCTTGTACCTGCTGTACTACCATATTTCAGAAGAGTCACAGACAAAATTGGCTATATTGGCCATACATTGGCTACAGAAGATTAGGTAGTTGTTACTATACGTCAAGTGTAAAATCCCTCTACGAGTGCAGAATGCTTGATTCTGAATATGGTCTCTTTTATATAGGATAAATAAAAATATCCATAAAAACCCGCGTGACAAAACATATCGCTAATATGAAACACCGACGCTTCGGGAAGTCTGCAGTGTATCAACATGTTCAGGATCGTCCCAACCATAGTATTAGATTTGATAGACCACAAATCCTCGCAAAAGAACACCGATTCCTACCATAGATAATTCGCGTGGCTATTGAAATAAAAAAAAACTAATTTCAATAGACAAGATGGTTGAGTGACACCATTTGCTTGGAATTCCATAATTAATAAAGTAAAATCCAAACCTAAGCATACCACTGCAAGACTTCAAGATGTGTAAGTTCGCCCTGCGTAGATTGTACCAATAACTAATAATTGAGTTAAAGGTAACATTCGTTAACTATGACATCGGGACGTCAAACACCTCTCTCTCCCTTCGTGACCATGGGTGCTGTAAAGTACCCGAAATGTCGACAGTTAAAAAAAGTTTAAATTAAACGCTACTAAATCCGTAAACTAAGCTTTTTCCAGCAGGCCTTTTTAAGTATATTTGAAAAAATAGAGGTAGTCTAAGTATGCACTTTTGTTCTATGTATATATTATATATTACTTCTATGCCTACACTCACATATATTCCTAGTTAGTTGATACGAAGTGAAACGTAATCCTCTTAAACAAGTTTTTTTTTAAATATAGATACTGTTATATTATCACCAATCCTAGAGGGAAATGATTTCCACAATCGTACTGCATTAACAAAAATAGAATTGAGATTGATATTGAAGGATAAACATTTAAACAGTGCTCTAGTATTCTTTTATCTACATTTGATTGTTACAGCGGAGGCGGATTTTTTTTTATTACAGTCTATTAAATGTCCACCGATGAGAAAGGTCTACTATATAGATTACTTAATATTTTTGATGGATGGATTTTGCCACAATTGCAAGCAAGTTTTATTATTAGATGTTTTTAGGAACGTTGCTGCCCTTCTCCTGTCTCATTTCTTTCTATCACCTCTTACGACACCGAGGGTATAATGGATAAACTGCGTATTCTATCAAGAGCCCTGACTGGACACTGTTTCTAAAAAACGCATATCCATCCTGGGGTTAAACAACTCAAGAATGTTCTGATTCCTTTACTTAATGGAAGAAACACCTCTGCACATATTAACTGATTGTGAACCCTAAATGCGCAACGTAACACTCGTCTGGGAAATTATGTACTTAGTCCAGAAGAAGTGAAATTGCTCACAGCTAAGCAACTCCTTCAATTCAATAAATACGTAGGGCTTAGCAGTGAACTATAGCCATAGATGCGTTCACAATAGATCTTACAGATCGCAGTGATACTGGTATTTCTAAACCTGTATAGCTGCTTGTACAAAAAGAAATGGTGTAGTGAATATTATTTTACCGCCACTATACAATTAAACCTATATTATTAATAGTCCCGCTGGGTTTCTTGCTGGTTCTTCCCAGGACAGAGGTATTTTCCGAACCAGTGGTAAATAAAAAATTACTTTCAATAAGAATTATGTAATAATCAATATTGAATAAAAAATTATTTTATTCTATTCTATTCTAATAAGGAAATGTAGTAACTCATTTATTTGCTTTAAGACCACTTTAATATTGCTTTTTTACATAGAATTTTTACGTGGTAGAGCCATGCTGCAGCTATATTAGTAGTATAGTTGTAGCACGAATGGGTCGGCTCGACCGGGGAAGGACCACGCTCTCACAGAATACCAGCGTCAAATAGCAGCTTAACACTGCTGTGTTTCGTATGGTGAGTGTAGAGAACCGGAGACCTTTTTTACTGGAAATGAGGCATTCCATCTTAGTTCTCACGGGTGATAACGCATCTGCATTTTGATTTGCAAACGAGGATAAATGTAGATGTCCACCACACACAAGAACCGCTTACCATCAGGTGGACTGTGTGCTCGTTGTCACCCTTTCCTATAAAAAAAAAGAATTACTAAGGTATTATTAGAATAAAATTTCAAAATAGCGGAAAGCTCTATAACAAACACGTTATCCTTACCCACGTCAAAAATAGCAAATATTACTTACTATAATAACTGACATGAAAAATCTGATAACGTCGAGGTCGCGAAATTTCAAGGTAAGAAAAATTATACAAAAAGGTAAAGGTTTATCGCCGTTAGAAATAGACTTGTTTTAACTGCCATATTGGTCGAGTGGCTGTAAGCGCGACTGTTGCTTATGAGACCACAGGTTTGAATCACAGGTCGAGCCAAAATTAGTTTTTGCTTTTTCTGCCAATTAATACGCAGTAGTAGGCAGGAGCCAGAAAGTTGGCGGTGTTTCACTTCCGTACCTCGAAAAGCACGTAAAGCCGTTGGTGCTGCACCTGATCTCTCGCACGTCGTGTCGGACCGGAATTCTTGTGTGATGTTTTTAACTTTCAGCCTATTTCTCATAAATAATTATGGGTATAGATTTACCAGCCAGGTGAATTTTTACCATGAAAAAAAAAATAGGTAAACATAGAAGCCTCTAGCTATTTAAAATTATAATATTGAAAGAAAACTTAATTATTATAAAAAAGTAAATAAACCAATTAAAATAATAAATTTCAAATCTTGTACTCCCTACTTTGCGCGTGGCATGTGACGCCCTTGACATTATTCCGGCCGCTAGTTAAGTTTACTTTAATACGTAGTTTTTATTAATAGGCCAATTTGATAAAAAGTCAATGCAAAACAATACATTTCAAAAATAAATACTATAGGCTTCTAATTGGTTCACCTAGTACATCCTCTTGTTTGTTTCATTTAAAAATGTCAACCCATATAATTTGTTTTTCATTTTATTCTTAAAAATGTTGCACTAGGATTTTCTGGTGTATTTTAGAGGCAGCCTACAAATTTAAATTGCACAATAACGAATATCCAGACTTGGAACAATTATTTGTAGGGCATACAAATACTTGTTCCGTGCGAGATTCAAAACCCGCGGTCCCCTGCGCTGCAACTCATTGCTCAGCTACTGCGCCACGGATGCGTCAAGATCTTCTTTTCGTGTTCATGTAGATATTATTTTAGTTGATATATAGCACAGCATTGGTGCCGTGCCATGAGTTTGTATATGCAGGAAGTAGAAAAGCAACGCAATACGACGGATGCGATGCAACGGGACGCTATGCAACGGGATACGATGTGTCGGGACACAATGCATCGGGACGCGATGCCTCGGGTACGCGATGCGTCGGGATGCGATGCGTCGGGACGCGATTCGTCGGCACGCGATTCGTCGGGACGCGATTCTTCGGAACGCGATGCGCCGGGACGCAATGCGTCAAGAATCGATGCATCGAAACGCAATGCGCTCGACGCAATACAGTATGAAAATATTAAATATTTATATATTAACAGAAAGTCAATAAATGCATGAGATATACTCCTGACGATGTATATAATATGTTACGTTTATTGTATAGAATAAGATAGTCTAATTAAATTAATAGAACGAATGACTAGTCATTTGACAGCTCAAACATTAAATGCAGGACTTGCGGTGAGCTGGTATGATGATGATGATGATGATGATATTTTTAATTCTTTCAAATAATAGTTGTAGACATAAGAGTGCCAATTGCATCGCGTGGTGTCACGTCGTAATTTTACTCCCTGTGTCGTGGCTCTTTATATCAGCCCGCATAATTCCACCGTTTTACATGGGCTTTCCATATCAGAAGGATAAATATTTCTGGTAAAAATAAATTTTAATTTTTTTTTAAATTAAAATACCCAAAAAAAGCTTTTCAAATTAATAAATATTATATATATTATATTATTTATTAGTAAAACAAAAGGTTAAAAATATTAATTAGTTATTTTGTAAAACATAAGAACTTTCATTTCATTTTTTTTAAACTTTACCCCCACACTAGGATTTTCTCCTGTGTCGTGGAGGCAGTTTACAAACACAAATTGCACGAGGACAAGCATCCAGACCCGAAACAATTATTTGTAGGCCATACAAATACTTGTTCCGTGCAATCCAATTCGAACACGCGGCCCCCAGCGCAACAACGCATTGCTAAATCACTGCGCCACGGAGCGTCTTAACTTAAAATGTTTATTTAATTTTTGACAATGTATAATTTTTCCTGTAACCATTTCATTTCTTTTCTCACTGTGTACTTACGCTGCCAGTAAAATAATCCATTAACGTTTATTAGCCCTTGGATGTCAGGAACAACAAAGGGAAATTATAGCCACAGATATAATTTCAATAAAGCATCGCCCTCCTGGTAATAACTCAAAATAATAAAAAGCTGCGGTCGCCAACCCGCATGGCAACTATGAAAAAGCTCATCAAAAGACCACTGCTGAAATATCGCCTTTGTTCTGCAATGGTATTTTAATAAGCTGTGATAAATAAATGATTTCATTTCTAGGTTATGTTGCTTAATTATATTTTATAATTTAGGTTCCTTGTAGTTTCATACATTATATTATGTACTAGCTGTTCCCCTCGACTTCGCCCGCGTGTAATTTAGGGTTTTAGTTATGTTGCGCGGAACTAGCCTAAGTTACTCCCTATAACATCAGCAATCTGCCAGTCCTGTTGAAATCGGTTTAGCTACTTCGGAGATTTGTCAAAATAATAAAAGTATTTCTTATTTGTATTTTGCTACTAGTAACGCCATCTCATGTGCAATGTAGACACTATGTTGTCATAAGTATATTTATGGTATTATGCCAATTTTATATGTAACTGTATGATTGTCTATGTATACTTTAAAACATAAAACCAGTCTCACACAAAAATACTCAGTCAGACGGACAGATAGACAGACAAACAAAATTTGTAAAAATTGTGTTTTTGTTATAAGTACCATATATTCTTTCGTGTGCATTTAATAAAAAGCTGTTATTTTGATATTAGAAACAGCCACTTCAATTTTATTTATTTGTGTAGATAATTCTATAATAAACATGTATTTATACATTCTTTATTGCTATCACTCTAGAACTAAGGTTAAAAATAGATAGAATAAATAAATAAATAATAAAATAAAAATAGACTTATGATATTCTAGGTCATAAGGTGAACAAAAGAACTAAAGAATCTAGTACTATGCTTATAAATGCTAATTTTATGCTCATGAGACGATGTATTTCCTCTTATTACTTTTCGTACTAGCTATGAGTAAAATAAAGAAAATAATGAAAATGGAAGAGAATGTATGTGATATACGTGAGTAGAATAGTGTGGACGTTGCTATTGTTTATCTTAAGGCCCTCTTTTAGTTTACGGTTTGTTGGAATTAAAAAGTTAAGCAAATTAGTAATTAATAGGGGAGAATTTCGGACAAAACAATTTAAGTCCAACCAAATGTCCCATTTCATTTCATAAGATAAAAATAAAATTTGTTCTCAACATGACCTAAAAAATAACAAGCGATTTTATTTGATATAAGTTTGCAAGGCACATGTTTTAATGGCGATTTATTGTCATCTTTATAACGTTTATGTCGAGTCAATTATGTTGATTCATATTTGTCTTCTTTCAATACATTATTTTTATAAAACGATTTTGTTTTTTTTTATAGGATAGGGTGACAAACGAGCACACAGTCCACCTGATGTGAAGTGGTTGCTGTGGCCCATAGCCATCTACATCTGTCCTCGCTTGCGAATCAAAATGCAGATGCGTTGTCACCCGTGAGGACTAAGATCGAATGCCTCTTTTCCAGTAAAAACGGTCTACGGTTCTCTACACTCACCATACGAAACACAGCAGTTTTAAGCTACTATTTTACGCTGGTATTTTGTGAGAGCGTGGTCCTTCCCCGGTCGAGCCGACCCATTCGTGCTACAACTATACTACTAATAAAGCTGCAGCATGGCTCTACCACCTAAAAATTTTGTTTCTTATTACCTGATATTACATTATAATAATTACAGGTTCAAAGGTTGACTTCAAACAAAAATTATCAGCCGCCTTCATGCTGCTTAGATATAGTGTAGAGAAAAATAAAAACTCCAACTTTAAAAAGTTAAACTATTTTATTATCTATATAAAATATTATATTTTTATTATTTAGTTTTTTAAAGCCAGCTTTTACTTTAAGTTAAAAAAAATTAACTTCTTAAGTGGACCAACGAATATTGTCTAAATAATTACATTAACGTTTCATCCCCTATTTCGCTACCATTATTTTTTCTCCCAATTGATACTAAACCACTCCTGAAGTATGTGCTATTTAATAAAATAAGTAATGAAATTCGGTTCACAATTGACGAAATTGTCGCGCAACATACATTATAAATAAAAATGCAGTCGAATTGTAAGTGTGTTCCTTTTTCGTAGTCGGCTAAAATTGTTAAAAGTTCTGCAACGCACCTTAAATGTTGTCAATACATGTATTCCATTCTATTGATTTTGATTTCATTATCGCTAGCGCTTTCAAAGTTTGTGTATGTTCATATATTTCTCATAACATTAAATTTACTTTCCAAGTTCACGCGCCATTATCTTATTCGGCAGTATTTTCCGCAAAGCGAATTTGAATCGAAGATCTAAATCTTTCTTAGAACTAACGATGAAAGTATTTTCGCAAGGGCGCAGTTGTGGTTTTATTGCCTCACGGGTGATTTATTTAATACGAAGTTAGATTTATAAGTATACAGAATATTTTTAAATATATATATATATATATATATATATATATATATGTATGTATGTATATATATGTATATACTGTATTCAAAGAGTATATTATTGATAATAAGATACGGGATAAGAATGGTAAAAGAAAAGAGCCTACTCCTTTTTAAAAGGCCGGCAACGCATCTGCAATTCCCCTGGTTCCTGTTGTTCATGGGCGGCGGTATTCATTTACCATCAGGTGAGCCGCATGCTGGTTTGCCCCCTCTCCTATAAAAAATAGCATTCAGTCCACCTAATGGTAACTGTATGCTGCGTCCCATATACACTTAGGTCAATCCTCTATTAAGAATCAAAATCTAGATGCTTTGTCAGTCTTGTGGATTAAGATACAATGACTTATTACCAGTAAAAAGAATCTCCGGTTCTTTACACTCACCAAACGAAACACAACAGCATTAAGCTGTTTTTTTACTTTGTTGTGTAAGAGGCGCAAAATACCCTCAATTTATGGTGGTCTCTACTCATAAATATTGAACGGTTGTTTGGAGGGCAAGGGTTCGAATCCCGCACGGAAAATTTATTCAAATAAAATGTTAAAGTGAAGTTATATCTTTAAACGTTCTACTGCTCAGGACAAGCCTCCTCTCACTTCTGAAAGTATCTGAGAGGTGGATGGAGGAGGTGATCACGATGCGTGTGTGCATGGGTATTAGGGGATTTCAAATATTCCGCGAAATATGTTATTTCTCAGACGTACAGGTTTACTCTCAATGTTTCCTTCATCAAAGAGAACGTGGTTCTATATTATGGTTGTAGCACGAATTGGTCACCTAGGCCGGGATAAGACACCGCTCTTACAGAATACCAGCGTAACATAACAGCTTAATGCAGCTGTATTTTGTATGGTAAGTGTAGAGAACCGGAGATCCCTTTTACTAGAAAAGAGGCATCTTAGTTCTCAAGAGTGATGACGCATCTGCATTTTGATTTTTAATTTAATCATCATCAGATGGATTATGTGCTCTTTTTTCATCCACATTCAATAAAACAAACTGGCCAAGTGCCAGTCGGACTCACGCATGAAGGGTTCCGTATCATCACAATCGTTTCTAGTTGGGGAGCCTGCTATAATTTTTAATTTATTTTTATTATTTGTTATCATAGTTGCCACAGAAATACACATGCTGTGAAAATGTCAACTGTCTGCCTAATACGGATCATGAGATACAGCCCGCTGACAGACAGACGGACGGACAGCGGAGGCTTAGTAATAGGGTCCCGTTGGTTACCCTTCGGATGCAGAAGCCTAAACAGAGTCCCGGACCGGGCCAATATCAGTAATTGAGTTTATCTTCCAAATAATTAGTCAGTGTTTCACCACCGTGCCGTGTAGGACACTATAAATCATCACTTATATTGCTATCAATAATGCCGGCCGGCGAGGTCGAACTCTCTATGGGCTTCGATATTACTTCCGCTCTACGAAATTGATGGCGAACGCTTAGCCCTTGACCTTGAACTGAAAATTAACAAATGCATTTCTCATATAATTTGAGTGGTGCAGAAACATATAATCAACGGCCGAATCAGCATTTATACAAATGCCTTGAAATTTTCGAGTAATAATTATGGAATACAAACGAACGTACAGTCCTTCTCATTGTTAGTGACTACTATAGACCATGGATCCTCCTATATGTTGTGGAGCCACGCTGCAGCTAATATGGTTGTAATTTATTTAGAGCGTTAGCGCAAAATATATGAATAAGCGTTTAGAATACACGAGACAAAAGTAACTGAATAAACGACGCCAGAAACAAGTACAGACAAAATCAAATAAAGTACTGTAATAATGATAGCAGTAAACAATGGTTAAATTTATTACAATTACAATACATGATTAGGGAGAACAAAGGCAGATTTGGATTTTAATAATCAAGAAGTACTTGGGTAGAAACAATAGTGTACATATGATTTGACAGAACATTTACCAAAGAAATATTAGACATTAAGCACACTTGTAATTTCAAATTTTTAGACAGAAACATGTACGTTACACAGAGCGTGGTCTATTTTAAGTATAAGAAAGTAAAATCATGTGATATAGAAAAAGTAGTTGATAAATTGCACCATAAAAAAGGTACAGGTTTAAACAGAATTAGGGTGGAAGATTTAAAGTTAGTGAAGAAAAAAAATAAGAAAAACACTGGCCTATTTTATTAATATGTGCTTGTCAAAAGGTGCTTATTCCGATTTATTAAAGAAATTAATCTTTCGACCCATATTTAAACAAGAAAGTCATTTATATTTCCCAATTGCCATTTTGTCATCTGTCAAAAAGATTTTTAAAAAGGTGGTTTTAGGCCAAATAACTGACTTTTTGGAACAGCAAAGAATCTTATCAGATGCACAACATGGAGTAAGAAAAAAACAAACTACAGCTTCCGCACTTACACTATTTTCAGATTAACAGAATTATTTTTTAGATTAATTAACTATCGATCATGATTGCAATTGATTTTAACTATTAAATTATTCAGTACCATTTAATTTCTATTTTCTTGTACAAAATCAAATATAACGATGAAATAGTGTTTATAATAGTAAAAATGAGTACCCAATTAGGTACGATTATTCATTTCAATATCATTTTTCTAGTAACGAACTTCTGTTGCTGTTGCGTCTGGGTACAATTGATTGTCTAATTGTATTAAAAAATGACAACTATAACTTCTAAATTCCATATGAATATTAGTCGTAGACATCACTAAACTTATAAAATAAATGTTCGCAATGTTGTAACGGTTTAACGATCTGTGGAAATGATCAAAGTGTTTACCGCAAGGACGTTAGGGCGCACGCACTTAGCGGTAGGCTACAGTTTTGGCGGGATTCATTATTGATTTTAGTTTTTGAGACAGTTGCGTGTCGATTATTGACTATCACGTGTGCGCGAGCGACAGAAGTTGTAACATAGCCTCATAGGTAAAGAGCTAACATGGCAGCGACGCCGATACATAGCAGCGGCACGAGGCGCAACTCAGCAGAACGTGAGCATTGACGTCAACGGATGCAATCGGAGCTCTGCAATATACCTTTACTTTATTTTTAATGTAATAATTCAAATTAATTCTAGATCTAACATCGATCTGATTCACTTTTATTTTAGTTGTAGTAATTATATTGTAATTTTTATATTATTATAAAGTATTTTAAATTAGTTTGGGTTTTTTTTGGGTCCTTCGGCTGCAGTTAACGCAATTCAGTTCAATTGTTTTGTTTATTAAATTCTAGTTGTTATTACTTGTTAATATTATTCTTGTTGTAACGTTTTGTGTTTCTTGTTTTGTTTTGATAATACCTAAGGCTTACGTTTATAGTGCTCGTGAATACAGCAACATGTTAATGTGGCTTGGAGAAGCTCGCGGGAAGCTTCGCGTGTATTATGAATTTACCAAGAGAAATACCCGACCGCTCGACACCAAGCTGACTCTCGTCGGATAATAGCAGCATTTAAGCGAGTGTTGAAAAATCGGCCTATTGCTCCGGTAGCGGCAGGAGGTGGAAGTCAAGAGCTGTTCACTCTGAGGAGCGCATTAATTTTTTTAGACATTGGATGTCGTTCGCCGGAATCTTAACCTAGGTACACGAAGTATCGATGAATTGTTAAGGCGTTGGGATGGAACAAGTGTATCAAACTGGACAATTTACAAGGTGTCAAAGCGTAACCGAATGCGCCCATACAAAGTACACAAAGTGCAAGCTTTTGTTCCCGGCGATCACGACCGCCGGCGAGTTTTCTGCCGTTGGTTATTAGACTAGCAACAACGCGTGCCAGGTTTCATTGAGCACGTCATCTGGACGGACAAGTCGACATTTACCAGAAACTGTCTGTGGAACCGAAGAAATACACACGTGTATTCAGATGTTAACCCACATGCTGTCCGACAAACTGGGCATCAAACTCGATGATCGGTCAACTTATGTGTTACCAGTGTTTCTGAATTAGCGACTTAACAGACAGCGATATCTATACTTCACAAATGAACAGTTGATTGACATTTAAGGCGATCTATACTCGGCAGAATATCACATGCACATGATTCCAGCATGATGGTGCACCTCAACATGTCGTGACGTTCGTCCGTGACTGCCTCACCGAGTTGTTTGATGATCGCTGGATCGGCAGACTAGGAACACACGCTTGGCCACCTCTCTCAACAGATCTGACCCCAGTAATTTTTTTTCTGTGGGGTTTAAGTGAAAGAAAGGGTTTTTAATCGTGAGTGTGGTAGTGTTGACGAATTGCGACAAAGGATCGTGGATGTTCTCGACAAACTAAATTTAACTTAAATAGTTTTAGTTTAACTTAAAAAGGCAAGATAGACGTAATGTAGGCACTTTTTGGCAAAATCTCTTGAAATAAGTTCATATTTTTTTCAATCAAACGTGCAGTTAAAAGAACAATCGCAAAATTTAATTGTGCCTGCCTTAAGCGCATTAAAAAAATACGTATAACATGATTATACGTAAATTTTTAAAGTAGTTTAATTGCATACAAATTTTCACTAAAACTTTATAATTATTACTATATTTAAAATATTTCGATAATTTTTTGTAAAATTTCAATTTAAAAAAAAAGCTTGGAATATCCAAAAGTACACGACTCATTTTTCTCAAATGATCGTAAAAAAAAATGTAAATTGTAATTCTAATCGTCAAAGAGTTCCAGTAGCGTTCACCGAAGTACACCTTCAGGTCGTTCTATCAAGTCCGGAGATGAGGTCTTATCATAAATTATATTATATTATATTATAGAGAATGTCGTGAAGCGACAATTAAAAGAGAAGGAAAACCTAACCTACGATCAGCAAAACAACCAAATAGACCAAGACAATAATATTTTAAGTTTTTAAAAGAGTATTTACAATTTTATAAAAAAAATGAAATATGAAGATGATGGATGATGTGATTTACAAATTATATTTAAAAAAAAAGGTAATAAAAAAAAGATTTATGTCGTAGCTGAGTCCGAAGATCCCAAGCGTGCTCTCAGCGCCTGGAACGAGCACGCACGGCGTAGGTGGGTAGGCGTGGGCGTCTCTAGGCGACGACCTCAGGTGAATGCGGCGATTGCAGGATCGGCGACTTCAGCCCAGACAGGAGCTTGCAGGATCCTCAGCGACTTCAGACAGCGCAGTGGCCTGCAGGATCCGGTGACTGCAGACGGGACAGAGGTTTGTAGGTTCCGGTGATTTCGGGCGGAACAGAGGTTTGTAGGTTCCGGCGACTCCAGGTAGAGTAGAGACTTGTGGGATCTCGGCGACTTCAGGCAGAGCAACGTTTTGTAGGATCCGGCGACTTCAGGCAGAGCAACGGATCGTAGAGTCCAGTGGCTTCAGGCAGGATAGAGGCTTGCAGGATCCCGGGGCTGAGCGGCCCCGGGATAAGGCCTTTAGAAGATGCTTCCGATACGAGAACTGAAGCAAGACTGAATTTCTTCACCGATTGTTCGGCTTTTATATCTTTCTAGAGAGAACGGAAAAATTATTTAAATTAAACGCAAATTTTTTGTAAATGGTCAAGAGGAAAAAGTATTTATGTGGAATTATCGAAATAGAAACTACAGACCGGTAACAAATTTGAATATAATTTCCATGGAGACCAAATAAACATCAGTAACAGAACATGTCAAATTTTAGTTTTAGGCTTGTTATAAGAAAATGGAATGATCTAAGTGAAAAAGGAGATATTATTGAAATAGGAAAAAAAATAGCGCAACTACCCACACAAAGCCCGATATTGTAGAGTTACGGAAAACTAACTAAAAGATCGAAAAAAGGTAGACTTCATTGACACCAATTTAAAAGTGCTGATAATGTGGAAATACGAAGTAGAAATGATTTGTGATTGTGTTCTTATGGTTTGAAATCGTTACAGGATCCTATGGAAATAAAGGTGATGTAAAATATCCCGATTTGAAGTGAATGCAGAGAATTGAAACAGAATGGAAAAATGGATTTAAATTAATGTAAAATGATAAGTAAGTAGCATAACACTACAAGAACTCGGCACATCTTTTTTTTATAGGATAAGGGTGACAAACGAGCACAAAGTCCACCTGATGGTAAGTGGTTGCTGCGGCCCATAGACATCTACATCTATCCTCTATTACAAATCAAAATGTAGATCACCCGTGAGGACTAAGATGGAATGCCTCATTTCCAGTAAAAAGGGCCTCCGACCACCTGCACTCACCAAGCAAAACGCAGAGGTAAACCTCTACTTCACGCTGGTTTTCTGTGAAGTCGTGGTACCACCCCGGTTCAAGCCGGCCCATCCGTGCGACAGCAAAAGCTGCCGCGTGGCTCTACCATCTAGTTCTGTTCTTCGAGAAATTCCAGTAGCATTCACCGAAGTACACCTTTATGTCACTCTATCAAGTCCGGAGGTAAGATCTCATCGTAACTAACAAAATGAGGCCAAACTCGGCACACCTAGTTCTACTCTTCAAGGTGTTCCAGTAGCATTCACCGAAGTATACCTTCAGATTACTCCATAAAGTCCAAGAGATATCATCATTATCATTATCATTACAGTCCTTCACAAGTCCACAGCTGAACATTGGCCTCCCCCAAGGAATGCCACAAAGCACGGTCACAAACCACCTGGATCTATTGACTTCCTGCATGTCTTACCAGGTCGTCGCTCCATCTAGTGTGGGGACGCCCTACACTTCGCCTGCCGGTACGTATAAGTATATTTATATATAAATCCTACGTACTTTTAGCGACAAAATATTATAATTAAAATCTGTGATTATATCAATAATAACCTTGGTCAAGTATGTATCAAATTTGATTCTTAGAATATTTTGTATTTCTACAGCAATCGAT
The DNA here is from genome assembly GCA_033319125.1 of Parnassius glacialis. Classification (NCBI taxonomy): domain Eukaryota; kingdom Metazoa; phylum Arthropoda; class Insecta; order Lepidoptera; family Papilionidae; genus Parnassius; species Parnassius glacialis. Next base: position 2,133,540 of record JAVANC010000027.1, read on the forward strand.
ATTGTTGCTGCCTATTACCACTGCTGTAAGCAAACGATACAGCAATCCACCCTCGACGACGGCCGAGCGCGTAGTATGGCAGAGCAAAGTGTACGTAATTAATAAAATAAATTAATACAAGGCTGCTAAAACACCGAAAATTTCGATTATCGCAGCCGAAAAAAAATAATTGTAACTAAACAAAACAAAATTAAACTACCATTTACATTCCATGGCTTCCCACGTGATAGATGAAGAAATTAAAAAATTGATTAAGTTGAACAATGAATGAATGAATGAATGAATGAATTATTGTACACCACAAACAAATAAACAAATTACATAACAAAAGAAAGATTAAATGTACAATTTGGCGGCCTTATCGCTAAATAGCGATCTCTTCCAGGCAACCAAGGGTGTAAAGGAATAAAGCATGAATACTAGTAGTGCAATATAATTATACAAAATATAATATTAATACGTGGGATATATAGACAATAAATGCAATAAAATAACAAATAAATAACTAATACATGAAATGATATAAATTACTAATACATAATAAAAGATAAAGTAAAGCATATAATATATACATATACATACATATATAAGAGTATATAAAAAATTTTACATATCTACCCAAAATACAAATTACAAAAATACAAATTATAAATTATAAAATTCCTCAAACAATAATATAAAGCTGATAAATACAATAAATACATAATCACGTAATTTATCCTAACGGTCTCCGAGCGATTGAGATTACAATAGATTGTGCTTCAGGTATATGTAAGGCATTCCAGAGCTTAATAGACTGGACAGTAAAAGATTTATTAAAAATGATGTTTTGTGAGTTGGTACCCTTAAAATGAATTCTCTAGAAGAGCGTAGAGGTTCCCCCGGAAGCCACACAAAATTAAACTTCTCCTTTAGATAGGGAGGAGCAGAAGGATGAAATAATACATAGTACAGAATAGAAAGAATATGCATGTTCCGGCGAAGTCGGATAGGTGGTCAAGTGGTTACACTTGAGACGTGAGCGAAATTGGGAAATTTGGTCATATTTGCGCAATCCAAATATAAACCGAATACTAGTATTTTGAAGTCTCTCAAGCTTATTTAGCTGATCCTTAGTTATGTCTACATAGCTTGCGTCAGCATAGTCGAGAATCGAAAGGAGAAGAGACTGTGCGAGCATAATTTTTGTAGGAATGGGAAGAAATGATCGTAGTCGACGCAGTGAACAAAGAGCGACAAATGTTTACTTACTTACCTCTTTCAGTTTGCGTATCCAATTTAAGGAATTGTCAATATAAATACCAAGGTTTTTGACATTGTCAAAGTAAGGGATTACAACTCAGTAATTAACTGGTTCCGAAGTTATTTCTGTGGCCGTCGGCAGTGTATTCATTACGATGAAACTCACTCATCTTGATGTGATATTACTGCAGGCGTGCCGCAGGGCAGCATGTTGTCACCTTTACTCTTTTCCATTTGCATTAATTCAATTACTCATAAAATACCTTCTCTCTACCATATGTATGCGGATGATGTCCAGATTTAAACCCAGTCAACTCTTGAGAATTTGCCGAATGCAATCGCTACATTGAATAACGATTTAAATATTATTCATAATTGGATTAAATCATATCGCCTAAATGTCAATCCCAATAACTGTCAGGCTATCATTACTTCTTGCCAGAGCTATATCTCAAGAGTTGATTGGTTCACCGTACTACCTATCGTATTCGATGGAGTTGTAAGTTGAACAATTAATATTTTCAAAAGTTATCGTGTTTACCACTCCATGCGGACTTGGTAAATATATGCATAAGCCACTAAAACCTTAGTCTTATGTAAAAATAGCAATTAATCGATTGAAAAAAAATATTAATAAGTTCAACAATCATTTATCTTTCCTACAATGTGCTTTTTATATATTTTATATGTTCAATATGTTTGTTAGATATACGATTTTATACGACAAAACGTTGGAATCTTGATTTTTAGGTGCGAGAACATACACATTCTACTTAAGTGGTATGTGATGCAATTTTTTTTGTTCCATTATCTATTTAATACTTATATACTACAAACAATTTCATGTTAACTATTATTACAATCTTACACAGATGCGTGCTCTCGAAATGACCGAAGTTTCCGGAACAAGCATTACTCCAATGTCTCTAGTTTCAGCAGTTTTAGTTTGATATCGTGGTCTAGATTGTGAGTACTACCCATGCACCGCGATATCATGAGATCCCAGGTTAGTATCCCAGGTCGGGCCAAAGAAAAAATCTGTTATTGATTTTTCAGTGAATAAATTCTCACTAGCTGCCCGAAATCGGAAGATTGACGGTGTTTTAACCCCATGCTTGGAAAACACGTAAACCGTTGGTCCTACGTCTTAACTCTCTCCGGTCGTGTCGGTATATCGTACCATCGGACTATGAGAGTGAGAGATAATCGAGAATGTAATTGTGCTTGCGTATGCACTTGGGCACTATAATTCTGTCCTGCGTAGATGGCTCCTCTCCGATAGGACTGGTCGCCGTGACCAAAATTCAGTCTGGAGAATATTATTGCAACGCATTTATACTACCGAATATATACCCCAACCAGAGCCAATATTCATATACCAAGCGAATCGTGGTAGCTTAGAGACTAACCGTAGCAGGACCGGAGTAGCCAACGGATCAATAAGCTTAAGTGGCAATGGGCCGACATTATAGTACCGATAGGGATGAAAAGTTTTCGAATTGCAGCCTTGTTTTGGTAAGTAAAGTATAGGATAGTGCGAGAAAGAAAGCTCCTAGTAACATGCACAGTAGGTGACCGCTAAGTATTCAGATGGTTTTTTTTTTTATAGAATAAGGGTGACAAACGAGCACACAGTCCACCTGATGGTAAGTGGTTGCTGCAGCCCATAGACATCTACATCTATCCTCTATTACAAATCAAAATGTAGATGCGTTGTCACCCGTGAGGACTAAGATGGAATGCCTCATTTCCAGTAAAAAGGGCCTCCGGCCACCTGCACTCACCAAGCGAAACGCAGAGGTAAACCTCTACTTCACGCTGGTTTTCTGTGAGGTCGTGGTACCACCCCGGTTCGAGCCGGCCCATCCGTGCGACAGCAAACGCTGCCGCGTGGCTCTACCACTGTTTAAAACCGGTTTGGTACCGGTCAAACGATAATATAGCAGTAGTGTGGCTAACACGTGTATCGAAAACAAAAGCCTACGAATATAGTAATGAAAAGGCAAATACGCATTTTTTATTTCATTGGAACCCCTTTTGCTTCCATACAATATTCGGTTCACATTTATAAAGCTCTGCCTGAAGTTATTCGTCACATTTCTATTGAATTCTTTTTATGCGTGTTACTGACATGACCTCGGCTAAAGTACATCATACAAAAAACTGTAATATTGAACAGCGTAGAATTTTTAATTTTTTTTTGTAAATTATTAAGATTGTATATTTTTATTTAACCTCAGATTTCTCGTATGTTTTTTTTTAAATTGTGGTAGAAGAAGTAAGTGGCAAATGAAATTACATTCCACTTGATGCCAACTTTAAACAAAGAATGCCTCATAGCCTGTAATCATATTGGTTCCCTATATCTTTTAGAGCGGAACATAGCAATGCAAATACTAATATTTGGCGTCAGCAATAGAAAAGAGAGTGTTACCTATACAGACGGACTTCTAGGCAAAATAGGAGTCTTACCGCTTATGTACATACATATTCTTTCATATATTAAAAATTGTGTTAGATCTCGTATGTCTTGAATTGGTCTGCGGATATCCTTGTTACGGTCTCACTACATAATATCTTCTGATCATCTTTCTCTTCCACTCGCTGTCCTAGAGTCTGACACACATTTTGATTGATTTAAACACAACGTTATCTACTTCAAACATAAGTTTAAATTGTAATTAATTTCCATTATACAACTAGCTTTTCTACCCTTTGCTTGTAACATTTCTAAACAAAACTAAGCATATCAGTAACGCAGTTAATTCCTTAATGCTTACAGTGATACTAAATACATTGCTATTTCAAAACAACTAAAGCCGGGTGGATTATGAGGAGTCCGTTGAAATGTTTGAATTTTGTATTTATATGGCATTTTAGATAACATTGAACACAATGTGAGCAACATTTTATTACACTGAATTTTTTGTTAGTCCTAACTTGGCAACTATCAATGGATTCTGCCATCGTCAATTACTTCATAACAGTCACACAGTGTATTAAACTACGAAGTATCCGTTTCTGTGGCTAGGTACCCATTACTCTATATTTCAAAGTTACAATTTATTTGTAGATGATTTTTTTGAAAATGACAAAATTTACACATTGAAGTTACTAGCAAGATCAAAGTACACAGGTAATCTTTAAATAAAGAGAACTACAGATGTCAGCTCTAAGAAACAAGATAAAATCTTATATCCCGTTATTATATCGGTTCAATGACTTATCCTTCGACCCAAAACCTTTTTCTCATAGTCCAATGACAATTTTGTTGATCCGTAGTAGGATAAGTAATTATATTATTATATTTTACGATTGGAACAACGTTATATATTTTTCTATCAGTTTTTTCATCTAATGAAAACTGAAAATCACTTATAACTTATTTTCTTGTTTTTCGCATTTAAAAAACAAGAAAATAAGTTCTACTTATAAATTCCCTAAGGGTCTTTAAACAACACAAAGACGCGTATGAAGGCACGTTCAGACGGAAGAGCAAGCTTAAAGTGAAAAGTTCAAATTAATTTTGCTTTTCTCCGTTTCTTGTTGTCTTTGACGCATTATTTATTAGCACTTAGGTGAACACTTAGAAGTCTAGGAGCTGTGTCCCGTATCTTATATTATACGGTTAATAACATTTTATTTGTTTATTTATATATAAATAATATAAGAGTACCTTTAACCGACAAGCGTGTATGCGTAGCTATATGGATGTGGAGGAAGCGATAGAGGTGTATCCGGATCGTGCCAAATGGAAGTCCATAGTCTCTGCCTACCCCTCTGGGTGACAGGCGTTAGTGTTTATTTATATTTTTTTTCTTTTAAAAACGTTACTCCCACACTAGGATTTTCTCCTGTATCGTGGAGGCAGTTTACAAACACAAATTGCACAAGGACAAACATCCAGACCCGGAACAATTATTTGTAGGCCATACAAATACTTGTTCCGTGCGGGATTCGAACCCGCGCCCCCCAGCGCAGCAACTCATTGTAACACACAAAAAAATTACACTGACAAGCGTGGGAAAATAAGGGATTAATTTTATCATTTAGACTTTAAACGAAACTATTTTTATGGATTTTATCGCGTTTAATTAACTTATTTTTAATTCCCGCCGTTTCAGGTGCTTTACAGCACCCATGGTCACGGGAAGGACTGAGATGTTCGACGCCCCAAGTCCCGTCAGATTTAACCCGGCTACCTTCAGTTTTTGAATACGAATTTTGGGTCCAATCTAGGCAGAACGAGCTTACAATATCTTGAAGTCTTGCAGTGGTATGCTTGGGTTTGAACATAATTTTGTTAATTATAGGACCCCAAGTAGATCAGCAGCACCCATCCATTTTCTCTACTGAAACTAAGATGTTTTTGACGTGACAACGTCCTATAAATTGATGAAGCTCGCTGCACGCACAAAAAAACATGACTCATGCGGCGTTACCTAGGCGTTCCATTTAAAGTGCAAGCGAGAGCGCGGAACGAGCGACTGTGCGAGCGAATGTGGTGTCAATTGTTTATAGCAACGATAATTGCGGCGATAAAGGTAATGATTCTTTCGATATTAAATATTTCTTATGACGTTGTTACGTTCAACTATCGTCAGTTAACCGACTTTTTTTTAATTTCAATAGCCTCTAGTGTAATCCTTAATAGGAATCGGTGTACTTTCGCGAGGATTTGTGGTCTATCAAATCTGATGCAATGCCGAGTACGAGAACGATCTTGAACATGTCACACACTGCAAACTTCCAGACATACTAGACTTTTTTAACTGGAGTTTGTCATATTCCTTTGTCCACTCAAAAGGGCTACAAAATAACTTTTTATTAAAAAGTATAAATTGATTTTAAATAACTAAAAGGAATTAATATATTCCATATAATAGTTCCTAACTACGGATCTTTATTATTTTCTATACTCTATGCCTAAACACCAACCATCCAAAGATTTTATGTGGAAAATATTTTTTTTTATTTTTTCGAATTTGACATTTATCTATTGTTAAAACTTATTTTCTTTTAATAATAAAAAGCCTGCATTCTATTTGGTTTTTAATTTCGGTGAAGATTTTTAGGTCGCCAGCTAAAATAAATGACCTGTACAACAAACACCGGTTTCGGAACGACCTATAAAAGAACCGCACCTACAATATGACCGAGGCTAATTATAGGCGAGTAATTTTGCAGATACAACCTTAGGAAAGAAACAGTAGCTTTTAGGATAAAAGGTTTCAGACGGTCCTACTAATTGGGTATGTTTTGATAAATGCGATGCACACTTCATCGCTTACTGAGTCAAAAAAGCAGTAACAGAACGGAGGTAATTGACAGTTTGTCCGTTGATTATAATCTGAGATTTATTTAACAATAATTAATAGAATCAGGCGTTACTTTAGGAAAATCCATTGTATTAAAGATGTTAACAATCAATTTGCTCGCCTAAAGAATAAGAATGATGGATTCAGACTAGTTCGAAAATAAACTAAACTATCTTCTAAAACCCAAACTAAATATTACTTTAATTTTTTTACTTTTTTATATTATATTAATTATCAGTTTCAATAGATTTTGTTATAGAATCCACTACTGCGTTCTAAAAAACTTCGAGTAGTAAATAAAGCAAACCGTAAACATAAATATGAAATAAAAAAGTAAGATTTCAAGCACAGTATAAATATATTTCAAGTGAGAGAAATAAAAGACGCGAAGGTCGTTCCACATTCGAGTTGACCAGTTGAGAGGTGCTTCAAATATTGGGTTTCAACAACGTTAAAGTATGTTTTTATATACTTGTACTGCATTTTTTATAATTTGCCATCGCATATTTTATTCAAAAAATTGAAATAACAAACGAATTTACTGTCCATCTGATGGTAAGTGGCTACTTCAAATAAGAGCTAAGATGGAATGCCTCATAGCTTGTAATTACGCTGGTTCTATATACTCTTCAGCACTGCACGTACCGTTATTTTAACTTAAAATGGTGATACGTAAAGAATTAAATAAACGAGTTACATAATCCAAACACCATTACGGCCTATCGAAAGTCTGCTGAACTGCTGCTGACTGCTGAACATATGCCTCCCCCATAGATTGTCATACGGCGAATATTTGCTATAGAATCCGCGCTCCACAGTTTTGTATTTTTACATTATTATTAGGAAGACGCTGCTGTCCATCTTTTATATGTGTGATGGGCACCCACGTAACGAAATGGGTAATGATACTACATGGCAAATATACTATATGCGTGTGTGTGTGTGTGTGTGTGTGTGTTCAATTATGTATATACATATATATAGACACTCTCATAACTATACTTCTCAAGTGAACCGAACCATATTTTTTTTATAGGATGAGGGTGACAAATGAGCGCACAGTCCACCTGATGGTAATTGGTTGCTGCGGCCCATAGACATCTACATCTATCCTCTATTACAAGTCAAAATGCAGATGCGTCGTTACCCGTGAGGACTAAGATAGGATGCCTCATTTCCAGTAAAAAGGGTCTCCGGTCCTCTACACTCACCATACGAAACACAGCAGCATTGAGCTACTATTTTACGCTGGTATTCTGTGAGAATGTGCCTTATGTGCCACAGTCATTAAGAGAGTTGACGGCTCCGTGGCGAGAGCTATGAATTGCAACGGTGAGGTCCACGGGTTCGTATCCCGCAAGAAAGAAGTATTTTTATCTGCCGACTTCCAAAAAGGAGACGGTACTCAATTCGAGTGTATGTTTCTTTTTTATGTGTGTTACCTCATAACTTTGTACTGGGGGAACCGATTTCGATGATTCTTTTTTATATGAAAGCTGATAGTTCTCGTGTGGTCCCATATGAATTTAATCAAGGTCAGACCAATGGTTATTGAGTTATTCTTAAATAACTTATATTGAAGTCGCTTATATTGAAGTCGGCTGTACAAAATTTTTAATTTTAAATTATGGCCTACAAATAATTGCTGCGTGTCTCAATTTTGGTCTTTGTGAAATTTATGTATGTAAACTGCCCTCACGATAGAGGAGAAATAAATAACGTTGTTTTGAAATTAAAAAAACAAAACCAAAGGGTTTTAATATGCTGTCGAAAGTGAAATACAGATTGCATTATATTACTAATAACAATTCTGTGAATGAGTTTTTAATAATTACGAAACTACTAGTGTTAAAATACACTAGTGGTCTTCTAAGGGTCGAAATTCGACTGTAATGTATAAATAACTTAAGTTTGTATATTAAGCAAGCTGTATTTAACTTTCAACTGCACATTAAAACTCTCAATGACTAGCACGAATGAGTCGCTTCGCTTGCGGAAGAATAAGCCGCGTTGAGTACGGTGAGTGGTTTAATCGGAGATTCCTTTTAATTATCCCCTTAAGGCTGAAGGAAAAGATAAAGCTGAAGGAAAAGATAAACATTAAGGCCCTTTCTTAGCAACGAGCAATTCCATCTTAGTCCTGGGTTATAATGTGACAGCGCATCTGTATTTTGAAACTCTATGGGCAACAGCATTCACTTACATTCAGATGAACTGCGCGCTCGTTTGCTGATCATAGTTTTCCATTTTATTTATTTATTAAATTTTTATTGCAGTTACCTTTAATTGGGGGTGAACTTAATGCCCTTAAGGCATTCTCTACCACGTAGCATCAGTTAACCCTGCTATAAAAAATTCTTAAAAAGTGAAGGCTGTCTAAGTTATATATATGTTTTGTGAAGGAATAGTAAAAAATCTTTATTTTAAAATAAACTTTTTTTAATTAACTTTAAAAAAGGAGGAGGTTTAATGGTTGATCTCATTAATGTTTTTTAAAATTTTGTTTAATGGTTGATCGCCTGAAAATTAAAACAAATTTCACAGGGCCAACCATTAGATTGATTTCTTTTATTAAATACATATTTATATAAATATTATTTTTTATTACTTTTTATTTATTATTTTTTAAATAAAATTATAAATCCAATTGAGAGAAAAACATTAAATACGTCACTTATTAATATTTAAAACCTCGCATGGTCATAATTAAATATTGTTATAAATTTGCATATTCGATAGTCGACTCTATATACTCGTATTACATTTCTGACATGCTTAACGTCTTTCTCAAATTTTGTATCCATTAATAATTTGCATATTTTCGCATTCATATTCGCAGCTACAGTTATTTAAGGTACTGGCTTTAATTGAAACTAAGAAATATATTGTACTTCGTATTCCCACAGAGCAAAGACGTTCATTCATTCATTCATTACAGCCCTTCATAAGTCCACTGCTGGACATAGGCCTCCCCCAAGGAATGCAACAAAGCACGGTCCTGAGTTAACAGTGGTAGAGCCACGCGGCAGCTTTTGCTGTCGCACGGATGGGCCGGCTCGAACCGGGGTGGTACCACGACCTCACAGAAAACCAGCGTGAAGTAGAGGTTTACCTCTGCGTTTCGCTTGGTGAGTGCAGGTGGCCAGAGGCCCTTTTTACTGGAAATGAGGCATTCCATCTTAGTCCTCACGGGTGACAACGCATCTGCATTTTGATTCGCAATCGAGAATAGATGTAGATGTCTATGGGCCGCAGCAACCACTTACCATCAGGTGGACTGTGTGCTCGTTTGTCACGCTTATCTTATTAAAAAAAAATCCATTGACTTCCTGCATGTCTTACCAGGTCGTCACTCCATCTAGGGTGGGACGCCCAACATTTCGCCTGCCGGCACGGAGCTGCTACACGAAAACCTTTCATCTCCATCGGTTGTCGATTCTTCGAGCTATTTGGCCGGCCTATTGCCACTTTAGCATTCTAATTCTTTGGGATATGTCGATTACACTGTTTGTACTGCGGATATCCTCGTATTTAAGTCTATCGTGAAGAGAAACGCCGAGCATAGTCCTCTCCATAGCTTGCTGAGCGACCTTGAGCTTCGTCGTACGGCCCGCAGTGAAGGACCACGTCTCAGATCCATAGGTCATCAACATGCACTGGTTATACAATTTAGTTTTGAGGTTTTGAAGGTATGTCTAGCGAGAATATGTGTCGTAATCTCCCGAACGCAGCCCAGCCGAGATGAATCCGTCGATTGACCTCTCGGTCGAAGTTTGACTTACCTAGTCTGACTACTTGCCCCATGTAAACATACTCGTCAACAACTTCAAGCTTAGTGCTCCCAACAACTCCCGCAATAGGGAAAATATTAGTTCCTAAATAGGTCGCTACGTAGTGATGATGTAAGGGAATATACCACTCCATGTAATTTCGTGGGTGATATAAGAGGCGACAGAAACTGAAACAGAAGTTGGGGAACTGCATCTTATCTATAATCTCTCTGAGGACTAAGATAGAATGCCTCACAGTCTGGAATTATATTTGTTCAAGATCATTCTTTGTAGCATTCTATGGAAATGACTACGTTCTACAATTGATAGGTAATGAGCTGTAATGATGACAAGGGCACATTTACAGTATTCTTAGGAATCAACATTATCGCTTATGAAAACCTTACACTGTACTCAAAATGTATATAACCACTACGTTTTACCCATAATGTTTCAAAGTAATATGGCCAATAAAATGTAATATATTAATATTAATTATGGTTTATTTGAATTTTGCGCGCTACAGATTGCGGTAAAACTTTGTCAACTTATTCCTTGCACTTTCGAGAAGGTTATAGGCATAGTAATATTAACTTACTGTAGATGGCGCGCGTAACGTACCGACACTGAATGTTTTATCAATCCTAAGTAAACAATATAAGGATTCCAAATTTAAAACGATATTTCCACAATTAAATTTTCTGCGGTAGCAACGCCCAGAGCACCAGTTCGTATTTATAAAATAATATATGGTCAATATTATATTTTCATTCTGCCAAGCAGTGTTAAAAACGAAACTTTTCCCTGTCACTGACAGTTTTACTTTTTAATATAGTGAATGATTTATTCACTTACCACGACCACTGTCAACTTTATAAATATAGTCCCAGCAACTTATCTGTGAACTGACAGCTGCGGCAAAATTGTGAACTACAGCTGCCATTTAACCAAATGTCACTCGATGCGTCATTGTTTTGAGAGTTTATAGAAAAATAAAAAATGCCGAAAACCATTAAAAGTGATGCCCGAAATATTATTTTAAAAGTACTTTTGTGAGCAAGAAGCTCGAGGGAAAGCACCGATAATGCCTTTCAATCAGGTCTATAAAAGAGTATCAGCTGCTACAGGTCAGTATTGCTATGTTTTGTTCCTTCCTTTCGTATTTTCGATAAATGGATTGGTTAATACAATTCATTTCTTTTTCAGATATTAGTCAAGGATTAATTTCCAAAATAGTTAAAGAACCGGAAAACGCATAAACCATAGGAAACAAAATTATAACGCCCGGTAAAAAAGGCATAAAAGCATATTATTTAATTAAAGTTTAAATTGTTCAAGTAAGATATGTTTGTTTCTTCTTGTTCTTGGACATATATCTGTTAAATCTGTGTTCTAGTCTTTTTATTCCGTGACTAATTTATTACCCTAGTATGTGAACTCTATGTAGGAATATAAGACCCTTAGATGGGAATATTCCCCAACTGGCAACACTTAAGCGCAGAAGCGCCAAGCTGTCAGTTCACAGATAAGTTGGTGGCACTATAATCAATGTATGTAATCAGAGTACGTAGTTTGTATACGTTTATTTGAGTGAATCCACTTTGACTTTCAACTCTACTTTCATCGAATTTTAAAATACTATAGATTATAATTGTACAGAAGACAGAGGAGTATAAACTGCCACTTTGCCTTGCGTATGTGGACTATGAGAAAACCTTTGATTCCGTCGAAATTTGGGCGTTGCTGCAGTCCCTTCAGCGGTGCCAAGTTGACTGTCGATATATCGAAGTGCTGAAGTGTTTGTGCAGTAGAGCTACTATGGCTATCCGAGTACAGAATCAGAGTACGAAACCTATCCAACTGCAGAGAGGTGTTAGACAGGGTGACGTTATATCCCCGAAACTCTTCACCGCTGCATTGGAAGACGTTTTCAAGCTACTGGACTGGAAAGGATGCGGTATTAACATCAATGGCGAGTACATCACTCACCTTCGAATTGCCGACGATATAGTCCTTATGGCAGAATCGCTAGAGGACCAAAACACTATGCTCAACGACCTTAATAGTGTCAGCCAAGAGATAGGTCTTAAGATCAACATGGACAAAATAAAAAACACGTTTAACTTCCATGTAACACCTATGCCGGAAGTTGTTGGGTGCCATAAGCTCGAAGTTGTTGACAAATATGATTACCTGGGACAAATAGTCCGACTAGATAAATCCAACTTCAATCGAGAGGTCAATAGATGGAACAACTCGGCTGGGCAGCATTCGGAAAATTACCACACATCTTCTTGTCAGGTATACTTCAAAACCTAAAAACGAGATTGTACAATTAGTGCGTGCTGCCAGTGATGACTTATAGATCTGAGACGTGTTCCTCCACTGCTGGCCGTATGAGGACGCTCAAGGGCGCTCAGCAAGCTATGGAGAGGGCTATGCTCGAGGTGTCTCTGTATGATAAACTTAGAAATGAGGATATCTGCAGTAGAACCAGATTATCCGACATAGCCCAACGGATTAGTAAGCTGAAGTGGCAGTGGACCGGCCATATAACTCGAAGAACCGACAACCGATGGTGAAGAAAGGTTCTCGAGTGGCAGCCTCGTACCGGTAGGCGAAGTGTAGGTCGACCTCCCACTAGATTGAGTAACGACCTGGTGAGACATGCAGGAAGTCGATGGATGCAGGTGGCTCAGGACCGTGCTTTGTGGCATTCCTTGGGGGAGGCCTATGTTCAGTAGTGGACTTGTGAAGGGCTGTAATGATGATAAATTATAATAGGTTTCACACTGGTTATTCCCTGGGCAGAAGATTATATGAACTAGTGGTAAATTAGACATAAGAATGACGTGTATTTGTAATCTTTAATGAACAAAAAAGTTCCTATGGAATAGATTCCAGTATTATTGTAAATTAGATACATGAGCCGCGGGTGTCATTTATACTGTGACTATATATATATCGCACACCTAGATCTAAACAGAGTTAACTCAAAAAAAACAGTTTTTTCAGAAAAGGCGAAAAACTGATTACCGTATTCCTATGCACTGCAGGAGTTTTCTGTTTTGATCACCTTTTTAAATGCAGATAGAAGATAGATGTTATAGAAATCTTGTGTTTTAATCGTTTATTGTGGCTGAAAATTGCATTTTTGTAGTTGTTTCCGTATTATTTTAACAAATGTATGTATATTTGTCACTGTTTTGATGAGAAAGGAGTGGATTAGCTCTCTTTAGATCTAGGTGTGCGATATATATATATATATATATATATATATATATATATATATATATTGTTTATTAATTATAAAGCTTAAAATTAATAAATTAAGATTCATAGTCACAGAAACAAACCAAAATCTTGGTGATGATAGTTAAAAGCTATGTATTATCTCAAAGAAGTCACAGAAGGGATAATACCTGAGAGTCGTGCAAGTATACACATTAAAGGCAAGAATGGCGACAAGTCTTGGTTTAAAGTAAACAATACCATAAAAGGCTCGAAAACTAAAAGTACTAACTGACTTACTACAGAGGATAAGATAACACAATATACAACACAGCAGAACGTCGAGGACTAATTCTTGAATTTACAAGAACAGACAGTCCATAGAATATAATTTGTTCAAAAACTCAGATCGGAATACACAAAACATTTTCTTTAGACCATAATGTTGGACAACCGACTTCAATATAAATAAAATCAGAACATACTCAATGTAGTCGAAATCAATTAAATACGCATATTTAAGGAAAACTCAAAAAGTACTGGTCAGATCTTGATCCAATTGGACCACATGAAAAGCACCAACTTTCAAATAAAAAAAGGATCATCAAAATCGGTTCACCTAGAAAAAAGTTCTGAGCTAACCCACATAAAAAATACATTTGAATTGAGAACCTCCTCTTTTTTGAAGTTGGTTAAAAATAACAATAAATTACAAAATGGCTGTTTTAAAGGCAAAAATGAGAGGAGGCCTGTGCCCAGCAGTGGGACGTATATATAGGCTGTAACATTAAGTTTTGATACATCCCATCCAGGCGGGGCGGGGTCACTAGTTATGTTATATTAATCATGGCACCTTCAACTTTATTTTCACCAGGCGATGAGTTAAAAGTCAAGTATTTTAATACATGTAAATTAATAGACCAGATTTAACGAGACCGGGTAGCGTGACCTTGTAGTGGCAACAGTAAAGCCCAACTCTCCGCTTCGCAGTAAATATTTTAATTTACAGTAAAAGAACAAGTTCAAAATAAGCTGCACGTCAGTTAATACGCTTGTTATTTGAATTGAATTTCTGATCGCTAAAACAACCCACTTTAAAATAAAACATTTAATTATGTTTATTTGCGGCAAAAGACTAACATAATTAGCATTATTAACAGCGCGTACTGTAATGCTCAACATAAAGTTGAATAGAATAAGGAAAGAGTTTAAAAAAATGTAAATAACACGCATTGACCATGTCCTGTAATCATTTTGTATTATCCTAGTGATCCTGATCAGGACAGTAAGATATAGTTCTAAAATTATTGTATTGTAATCGTTCCTTCATACGGCTGCAAATTTTCATGTCAATCGGCCGTCAACAAGTTGGTGAAAATTACATTAAAACATTCTGTCTCTAAAGAAATAAATTCATTTATGAAATTTAGGGATTCAACCGCTGCGACTGCTGCTAATTGTTCTGTTTACATTAAACACGAACAAAGGCGAGTGCGTTTGCTTATTTGTTACCTCTTCACAGCTTAGCTGTACCATTTCAAAAATGAGATTAGAGTGGTATTATAAGAACCTCACCATTACTATTACCATTAAAAATTACCGCAATGATTTCTTATATTTACACATATATCTATAGATATAAGCTTCTAAATAAAGTAGAGAAAAATATTTACACCAATAGGCCAAAATTTATATATTCACTTCTTCTCATTCTGTCTTATGGCACATTTAGATTATTGGCACGAGCAACTTGCCGAGTACCGCGACGAGTTATTCATGGACGAGTACGACGCATTTACATATTCGTCTGTATTCGTTCAAAGTAGATATTTCAAGCATGGATGATGTGCGACTTTGTCTACTTGATGTGGAGCGTCCCCCAGTAGATGGAATGACGACCTGGTAAGACATGCAGGAAGTCGATGATTGCAAATGGCTCAGGACCGTGCTTTATGGCGTTCTTTGAGGGAGACTGATGTTCAGCTGTGGACTTGTGAACGTCTGTAATGATGATGATAATGATGATTTAATACTTATTTAGAACCGTGAGGTTAATATTTATTGAGAGTTTAATATTTATTGAGAGCCGCGTTATTATATAGATTCACAGTACTCCAGCAACCCGGGTTCGATCCCCGCCGGTACCAATGAAATTGTTGATTGCAATTTTAAGTGCTGATTTACCACGTGGTCGGCGGTGAAGGAAAACATCGTGAGGAAACCTGCATGTCTGAGAAATAAGAAAAAAATATTTTGAAGACATGTGAAGTTCGCCAACACGCATTAGGGCAGCGCGGCGTACATATCCTTGCCCTAAAACCCTCTCAGAAATGAGAGGAGGCCTGTGCCCAGCAGTGGGACGTAAGTAGGCTGCAACTTTAATTTTTACGTTACTTTACCTCATAACTATTTTCTGGGCGAACCAATTTCGATGGTATTTTTTTTATTTGAATGCTGGTGCTTTACATTTGGCCCCATATAAATTTCATCAAGGTCTGACCAATAGTTTTTGAATTAGTCTTAATAATTTATATTAAAGTCGATTGTACACATTTTTTATTTTTTATTATTTACTGTACATATACTACATACACATACAACTAAGTTTGCTTTATAAATGAAACTTCGCGTTTAAAGCTATTCCGTGAAAATTGTATCAACAAGACTGAACGCCGTTCTATTTCATAATTTTTGATTTTCATAAATTTCAACCATTGTGACGTGATAGAGGCATGCTGCAGCTATATTAGTAGTATAGTTGTAGCACGAATGGGTCGGCTCGACCGGGGAAGGAGCACGCACTCACAGAATACCAGCGCAAAATAGCAGCTTAACTTCACTTTTGTTACAGGTCCCACTGATGGGCACAGGCCTTCTATAATTATTATGCTAAGATGAGAAGTAATCGCCACCATGTTTTATATACGTGGTAGAGCCACGCTTCAGCTATACTATGTTTGTAGCACGAATGAGTCGGCTCGACTGGGGAAGGACCACGCTCTCACAGAATACCCACATAAAATATCAGCTTAACACTGCTGTGTTTCGTATGGTGAGAGTAGAGAACCGGAGATTATTTTTACTGGAAAAGAGGCATTCCATTTTGTTCCTCAAGGGTGACAACGTATCTGCATTTTGATTCTTTATTGAGGAATGATGTAGATGTCTATGGGCCACATCAATCACTTATCATTGATTAACAGTGGTAGAGCCACGCGGCAGCTTTTGCTGTCGCACGGATGGGCCGGCTCGAACCGGGGTGGTACCACGACCTCACAGAAAACCAGCGTGAAGTAGAGGTTTATCTCTGCGTTTCGTTTGGTGAGTGCAGGTGGCCGGAGGCCCTTTTTACTGGAAATGAGGCATTCCATCTTAGTCCTCACGGGTGACAACGCATCTACATTTTGACTTGTAATAGAGGATAGATGTAGATGTCTATGGGCCGCAGCAACCACTTACCATCAGGTGGACTGTGTGCTCGTTTGTCACCCTTTTCCTATAAAAAAAAATCATCAGGTGGACTGTGTGCTCGTTTGTCACCCTATCCTTTAAAAAAATCATTTAGTGTTAGTGCCATTTCAATCCAAATTTTTAAAGCTAAACCCATTTACTAATTTAGGTTCAGCATCATTTAGTTTGTCATATTTTAGCAATTGTCGTTTGAAACGTGATGATTCTAGCAACTCCAAAATAGGAGAAGCCCATTATCAGCAGCTGACTGTTAGAAGATAATCCACAAAACTTCTTCCAGTTTTGTGGATTATCTAACACTCACCATTTTCAAACACAACAAATGCCTAACACATAACCCCTGAGGTAACATAACTTTTTATAGTAGTAAAGGTGACAAGCGATAAATACAGGCGTATTTATCGTTTTCATCTTAATATTCAGGGTTGCCAACGCATCTGCATTTTGATTATTAAGTGAGATGTAGGTATCTATGAGCACAGCATGCATTTACCATGAGGCGGACTATGTGCTCGTATGTCACCCTCATTCTATGTTTTTTTTAATAAAAATGTTGTCAAACATTATACGAGGTTTATTGATTACAGTCGCGGTACGTTGAGCTCATCAAGCGCATTGAAATGCTTTGAAGCGGAAAGATAAGCATTTAAAATACACTTAGGCAGGACGAAATAATTTTGATGTCGCGACTTATTTAACCTATGGTATTTAAGGCACGTCTCCTACCCTATTTAAGTACCTACCAGTACGGCATAATCTTGTATTTTCATAACATATAAAGTAAAGTTAAAAAATAAATAAGGCATGCGGATTCTCTTTTTACATTTTGACTACAGATAATATGTTTTATTAATCTACATCTATCCTCAATAACGATTCAAAATGCAGATGCGTAGTCACCCCTTAGGAATGCGTAGGGGGTCCTACCCCTTTAACCTATTAAATAAGAAAAGAATCATCAAGATCGGTTTATAATGTGCGAAGATATCTTTTAACGTGGTAGAGCCATGCTGCAGCTATATTATAATTGTAGCATGAATGGGTCGGCTTGACCGGGGAAGGATGACGCTCTCACAGAATACCAGCGTGAGATAGCAACTAAATGCTGCTGTGTTTCGTATGGTGAGTGTAGAAAACCGGAGACCCTTTTTACTGGAAACGAGGCATTACATTTTAGTTCTCACTGACAGCGCACCTGTATTTTGATTCTTCATTACAGCTTATAAAAGTCCGCTGTTTAACTTAAGACTCTCCCATAGATTGCCTCATAGGGAGTTTTTACCATGGTTGCCACGCGTGTCTGGCGATTTGATAACCGCAATTTTATTATTGAACGGACCGCTGCTCACCGTCTGTTTTAATTTCTCGCTGTCGCGTCATACGATACGATACGGGGCGATATGAGGTAGTGGATATTGTGGCACCGACACTACGAGGATTTTGATTCTTAATTAATGATAAATGTAGATGTCTATGGGCCGCAAAATCCACTTACCATTAGGTGGACTGTGTGCTCCTTTGTCACTCTTCTTTATATAAAAATAACCTTTGTAACTCACGATGTACTTCGCAACATCACAAATAGAATATATGGCTGAATTTCTGTTAGATCCTCTAATAAACTCGTGAAAACAGATACTTCCTGTTATTTACCGACTTGGAATCCTTATAAAGGAATATTTTTGTTCTCTATGCTCTCAGTTTTCAATTTATTTATACGTGCAAATTGGAAAGCTGTGAAGTGAGAACTGTCAGTCGATCCAAAGAGGTTTGAAAGGGTCTCAAATGAAATAAATATATAGTAGCAATTTTATCCTCACATTTTTACCGTTACCGTTACAGCTTACTATAGCCCACTATTGAACAAAGCCATAGATTGCTAAATAAGGGGAATTTTTTTATAGGATAAGGGTGACAAACGAGCACACAGTCCACTTGATGGTAAGTCGTTGCTGTGGCCCATAGACATCTACATCTATCCTCTATTAAAAATCAAAATATAGATGCGTTGTCACCCGTGAGGACTAAGATGGAATGCCTCATTTCCAGTTAAAAGGGCCTCCGGCCACCTGCACTCACCAAACGAAACGCAGAGGTAAACCTGTACTTCACGCTAGTTTTCTGTTAGGTCGTGGTACCACCCCGGTTCGAGCCGGCCCATCCGTGCGACAGCAAAAGCTGCCGCGTGGCTCTACCACTGTTTAAATATTTTTTTTATTTTTACTTTTAATAAAAATACTAGTAATGCTATAAAACCTTACTAATATTCCCTTTAACTACTTCTGGTAAGCTTAAAATGCTTGTGTTAGAAGTGGTTCACGACAGTAGTCGAATGGTGGATTCG
Organism: Parnassius glacialis; assembly: GCA_033319125.1. Lineage (NCBI taxonomy): Eukaryota > Metazoa > Arthropoda > Insecta > Lepidoptera > Papilionidae > Parnassius > Parnassius glacialis. Next base: position 2,152,916 of record JAVANC010000027.1, read on the forward strand.
AACCCACGACCATTCGAGTTCGCGGTCCGCGCCCTGCCATTAGGCTACTGACGCTTTAATAAATTAATAAAAAATTAAATTAAAAAATTAAATTTGATATTTAAAATTGTTGCCACGCTTGGTAAGCGGGTTAACAGCCTGTATTTTGGTAGTCGTTATTTTTTTTCCATCCATTCGTGCTACAACTATACTATTAATATAGCTGCAGCATGGTTCTGCCACATACAACAGAGAACAGCGTAAAATTCTTTTAATTTTACGATATGAGAGCACTTTAAGTGTTATAAAGGCAGGTTGAAACTTGCGAACTTTTCTGTAGCATGTAAATGAGTGTACTTGAGAGGTAAAAGAATAATGAAACTGAACTGTTGAGACGTTTCTCATCTTTATCCTCTCAAAGAGGGAC
>JAVANC010000027.1:2153421-2179716 GCA_033319125.1 Parnassius glacialis
ATGACGTATAAAATTCATCATTCCATTTCGTCCCGTGGGTGTCGTAAAAAGCAACTATAAGAAAGACGTTGAAAGGCATCGTGGTGTTCGATACATATATCAATTTATACTAAATCATATACGTATGCCGAATTCTTAAATGCTTTGTGGCTTTCCTAAGGGGAGCCCCTCGGAATATAAAAATCAAGAGGAAGCCCAAAGTAGGCGGGGCAAGCGTGTCACAATTAGAGACAGTAGAGCGTAATTGACTGTTAGTTGCGGGCTCAAATTGTCGCTAGCTAAAGGGTCGCTGTTTAAGTGATATATCCGAAAATATGCCGTTTTGTGCAATATTGGAGTATAAAAACGAAAGTAAAAAGAAAAATAATAAAATAAATAAATAATTTAAATATCAATTATCTAGGACAAAAAATCAATACCATAGATAATATAAAATTTTTGGGTATAAATGTAGATTGCAATTTGAACTGGCAGTCTCATGTGAGCAGTGTGTGTATGAAATTAAATCGTTTTTCGTATGCGTTATATATATAACGCATACGAAAAACATGCAACAAGCATATGCTTGGAAAAGTTGTAGACACATCCGCCGTAATGGCATCATATCATACTTATGTTATGTCTACACTTAGATATGGTATTATGTTCTGGGGTAATTGTACGGACAAAGGAACAGTATTTAAAGCTCAAAAGAGATGCTTACGAGCCATTTATTAAATTAACCAAAGTCAGAGTTGTAAGCCATACTTCATTAATTTAAAATTATTAACAATGCCATGTCTAAATATATATATGAGGTAGTCTTATTTGTACGTCAAAACTTAAGTTTTTACAAAAAACTAAATGTCCAGCGTCATAAAGATAAATTGAGCCATCCCAATAGTAAGACTGTTTTGTTTCAAAAAGCGTATTCTGTATGGGTCCTCGTCTGTATAACCATTTACCTAAATATATAAGAGATTCTAAGAGCCTTCACATTTTTAAGAAACAACTAAACACATTTTTAACCAAAAAAGCGTATTATAATATTGACGATTATCTATATGACAATTTTTGAATTTTAACTTTCAAATTTATTGAACGAAACGTTATCTATGTTATTAATTTTGAGACAATAATTTATACCTACTCGTTTTGACATTATTACTTTGACATTACAATTTTAAACATGTATTTTATCATTATTTTGTGAATTATTATTATGTTAGTAGTGCAAATGTACAAATAGGGTTATATTATGTTAATGTAATTATCGTCATTTTCCATTTAATTTTAATTATAAATAAAATCTTATATTTAAGTAGTTTGCACACCGAAAGGTAGAATATGGCTGTATTTTGTTAAATTATTAAGACCTATTGTAACCCATATATCGCAAATGAATAAAATGAATTTGAATTTGAATTTGAATTTGAATATTTCGAATAGAGATGTTACGTATCATACTCACGTGAAACTTTTCCTTTTTTACATATAAACGTGACTAAACATGGACAAAATATCAGATTTCCTATATTACAAGTAACACTTATTTCTTTATTCTAAGTTTTTGAATAAAAATTTTGAATGAAAATTGCTGCCATAATGTTCTAACTCCTCGATATTAAATTTTACGATAAAATTTTATCTCAGTCCTGTTTATTTACTAACATATTAATGAAAATGCGCAATACTGGATGAATGAACTTTTTTGTAAGGTCGTTAAGCCCGAGAAGTAAGTAAGTAGTTTAGTATTACTCATGATTTTTAGAAATAAGCTGAAATGTAAATGATCTTAATATCATAATATACAATTAGTAGGTATCCGAATTCATTATCGTCAGAAATTAAATATAAAGTGTGAAAACGACAATTCTCAAATAAACATGTTATTTAAATGGCAATAAACAATTGCTAAATTATTATTTTCTATTATATTATATTATATTTAATATTATATTCTCCTTTTATCCATTTCAAAAATGGTCATTTAGCTCACTGTTGATAAATTTCCATTAACATAACTAATTATATTATGCCGGCTATATGAATTACGTTCCATCACGTACCTATATGCCATACGTAGTACATCAAGGCAATTCCAATAAATTTTGCTATTTAATTAATTTTATCATATATTTTCTACTGAATATCGATAAGTCATATCATTTTCAGGCAGAGTAACTAGATTACTAACATCATTCATGGATCAGCACAGTTTAGGCATGACAAAGTCAACGTTATATTTATGTTCATTGTGCCTATAATAGAGTGAATTTATTATTGCGACACCTAGCGTCACGAAGCAAATTTTTTTCGCCAATCTAAGAAGCTTTCATGGTGCATTTTCAAATCGCGGTATTACTGCGACATCTAACGTTAAAAAGCTAAATTTGCTTATTAGTTCTAGAAACTTCGTTTATGAATAAGAATATAATCTCTATTTTTAAGATTTTACGGTTCGTACTCAAATGAATGGTGAGTAACATAAATCATTTCTATTCTACGCATTCGTTTCATATATTTAAAAAAATATTTTATAGAAAATATGCACGGTTGTGCATTAATATATTGCAAGTCACGATATGGAGCAAAAAATGAACGTGATATCGGTTTATTATCGTAAATATAACATATATTTACCAATATATCTTTATTTTAAATTTTAATATTTCTAGTAGATTGTTCTAGAACATTTATTTTTATTGTAATACGCGCCCTCTGTTATCCAGTAAACGTCACAATTTAGTTAACAATTTTAATTATAAAACAATCATGTATATTTCCTATTATTATATCGAAAAGCATTTCAAACTTAGTAATCTTCAACAACATTATCGATACTTTGATATCGAAACGGTAACATTCCTAAAACGAGGTTATATTTATTAGCTTAGCGAGGTTATAGTTATATATTTAAACGGCAATAAGAATAAGTGTATTAATTAAATTTACAATACCTAATGTAAAACATTCGAATACCAATGTGCTGTTAAATGGGGAGGAGGTGAGTCTTGTGGATACCACTGTTTTTCTTGGTATTACTATTGACGCGAAACTTCAATGGGGCCCCCATATATCTATATTAGCAAGCAGACTTAGTTCTGCAGCATATGCTGTAAGAAATATAAGAAGTCTCACAGATGTTGAGATAGCTAGATTAGTGTGTTTTAACAGTGGTAGAGCCACGCGGCAGCTTTTGCTGTCGCACGGATGGGCCGGCTCGAACCGGGGTGGTACCACGACCTCACAGAAAACCAGCGTGAAGTAGAGGTTTACCTCTGCGTTTCGCTTGGTGAGTGCAGGTGGCCGGAGGCCCTTTTTACTGGAAATGAGGCATTCCATCTTAGTCGTCCTCACGGGTGACAACGCATCTACATTTTGATTTGTAATGGAGGATAGATGTAGATGTCTATGGGCCGCAGCAACCACTTACCATCAGGGGACTGTGTGCTCGTTTGTCACCCTTATCATATAAAAAAAAAAAAAAGTGTATTTTAGTTACTTTCATAGCGTACTGTCTTATGGAATTTTGCTATGGGGTAATGCGGCTGATATTGAAGCTATATTTGTTTTGCAAAAGAGAGCCGTACGGGCTATTTATAACCTAAATTGTACAGAGTCCCTCAGAGAAAAATTTAAAGAAATAAACTTATTAATTTTGGCATCGCAATATACTTATGAAAATGTAATGTACGTGCATAAAAACATAAATAGCTTTAATAAGAATAAGGATGTGCATACTTTAAATACTAGGAACACACATAAGCTTGTAGGTAATGCCAGTTACTAGACTCCAGAGAATAAGTAATTCATTTATGGGGCAATGTATACGCTTTACAACAAAATCCCAGATCATATTCAAAGTTGTCCATAAACAAGTTTAAAAGTGTTATTAAAGAAAAACTGTACAAAAAGGGTTATTATAATATCAAGGAATACATGAATGAAAATAACCCCTGGGAATAGGGCGATCGCCACCTTGCTGGTTTTATGAAAAATCATTTAAAATTGTATGAACAAAATTATTGTTAAGTGAAATTATGTTTAAAAAAAAGTCCCGCTGGGTTTTCTTGCTGGTTCTTCCCAGGACTGAGGTATTTTCCGAACCAGTGGTAAATAAAAAATGACTTACAATAAGTATTATGTAATAATCAATATTGAATAAAAAATTATTCTATTCTGTTCTATTCTATTCTAGCGTCACCTACTGGGGAATAGCTAAAATGTTGTCTTAATAAATGCTAAGCGTTGTTTTGCTATTTTTAGCTAGAGGGTGCCACACGCGCACTAGCTCAAAGTTTTGTATATAAATGTTCCCTATGTCCGCTCTATAGTATACCTTTATATTTAAATCTCTTTGGTCGGTACAAATTTCTTTCTAGCAAATGTGTGAGTTTGGCGACAGTGGTTCTGGTACAAATTATGCGTTTTGCTAATTCTATTCTTATTTTAAATTATATTCCGCAGGGAGACCTATGTTCAGCAGTGGATTTGTGAAGGGCTGTAATGATGACGATGATGATAATGATGTCTGCCAAATGCATACAACGAAAAATTAAATGTAAATTTTACATACCTAGTAATTATTTTAATAATAATGTTATGTCTAGCGATTGCTCAGGAGTCACTTTATGAGTAGAATATCAGCGCTGCGGTAACTCTATAGCTGTACATTGAATAAACACTTTTACTGATTTTATCGTTCATTGTTATTATTTTTAACTACTCAAAGTTATCTGCATCACCTGAATTAAACATTAGCTAATCTCCTGTTTGTTTACACTTAATGTAGTATTACTGTGTAAAGATTAACTCCGATGTGATTTTGAGAATTTAAATGCTATCATCCCAGTGAATACTGTTAATAAAATTTTTTGTTATTTTTTGTTATAATTTTAATTAAGTGTTCACTGAGAGCTTTTCAGGTTACTAGTTGCGTTATAAAATCAGGAGCGAGGATGTACAAACTTTTTAAGTCCTAACAAAGTATACCCCTCTTATTCCAGAGGGGTGACAACGTATTTAAATTTTGACTATTTTCATCAGCTATTGCAACCTAACTTCCACTGCAGAAAAAATACCTCCTCAAAAGTTTGCTTCATATCCCCATATAACTAAGGCATTAAGGCCCCCCTTAATGCCTTAGTTGCCACGCTCAGTTGGTGGGTTAACAACTGCAGTTTTTTATTATTTTATTATCAGGAAGGCGTTGCTGCCCATCTTCTGTTTTATTTATTTCTGTCGCATCGAATAACATTTACGGGATGATGTAGTGTACCTAATGGATTGTTTTTATTAATTTTTAGGAAATGTTACCCCCACACTAGGATTTTCTCCTGTAACATGGAGGCAGATTACAAACACATGGACAAGAACGAATATTCAAACCCGGAACAATTATTTGTGGGCCACACAAATAAATGTTCCGTGCGAGATTCGAACCGGTGGCTCTCTGCGCAGTAACTTAATGCCAAACCACTGCACCATGGAGCAGTGGATATTTTTAAGATGTCTGTAATTGCGATAAAGAAACATTTCGAAGAAAAATATTGTAAACTTGTTGCTTATAAATCAATAAGTACCATTTAGTATGCCGTAATGTATGTTTTAATCAACATTTATACGTTTCAGCCCGCCTAAGATGAATCTATATCAATATCGAAAAGGAATCTTGTTGAAACTTGCTGGGAAGCTGGGAACTTAATTACGTTTTAATAATATCCGAAGTTTTAAGGAATTAAAGAGCTTTTGAATATCTTATTAACAAGTTAATAGGAATTCGTTTAAATGAAGATGTATTTAATTATTTTTGTGTTAGCGGCGTAAAAGAATTGTTACGTACATGATCTGTGTTATTACTTATTACAAAAAGTAGTTCATAACGAGTTTCGAATTTAAAATAGTCTGTTTCAATAACGAAGTCCTGCAGAAAATATGCAAAACAAAATGTGTGACTATGATTCCTAAGGGAATTATTTTGTGAAAAATGCTCTTTTAAATCATATCATCAATTCAAGACGGATATGTTTAAATTCATGTGGATGTTCCTAAATTTCACTCACGAAGGGCCGTAGAATTTTTACTCTCTAGACGTTGTAGCCTTCTGCTGAACGTTAGCATCTTTTAATTTTCTTCATATTGATTCTGGATTTTCCATTATTATCATGTTTAGCATACGGGGAATAAGATTGTTCATCAGTGGGTGTTGCTATTGATAACCTATTGATCTGAGCCGTGGTCCTACACTGCTGTCCGTATGAGGAAGCTCAAGGTCGCTCAGCGAGCTATGAAGAGGGATATGCTCGAGATTTCTCTGCGTAATAGATTTTAAAACGAGGTTATCCGCAGTACAACCAGAGTAACCAAATAGCCCAATGGATTAATATGCTGAAGTGGAAATGGGCCAGTCATGTAGCTCGACAAACTGACAACCGATGGGGAAATAAGGTTTTCGAGTGGCAGACTCGTACAGGCAGGCGAAGTGTAGGGTGTCCCTCGACTAGATGGAGTGAAGGCCTGGTAAGACATACATATTATTTTTAATTAATTTTACGGCTTGTTAATAGTTGAGAAAAATGTAAATCCAATAGAAATATGGAAATAATAGTGTCTATTAACATGAAGCGTCGTTTAAAATAAAATAATATTTCTTTGATGGGCAAGATAAGAAAAAGGGCGACGGAGATGGATATTATTCCATCTCGTTCTTTTATAACCGCCAAGGCCGTCCACACTACGTCAGAAGGGCTCGTGACGGAAAAATCTTACACTTTTATCGCCTAGCTCTCATCCGCAAATCCGTACCGTCCGATAAAGAACTTCGTTCCAAAAATATTAGCTTTATGGGTAACATTATGTGATTATAATTATAATTTTTGATTCAGAGCGCCTTACTTACTTACTTACTAGTAATTACCTAGTGGTATAAATTTATCCGTAATTTATAAAAAAAGAAAACATTGTGTTTGTATGTTGTAAAAGTTACATTACTCTTTCAACTGAAATAAAACACAAACATTTAATATACAAAATATAAAATAAACCACTTTACTTACACTCAACTGACTATTGATAGAGTATCATTTGAAATCATACAAAATTCACAGGTCCTTCAGTCAATCTGGTAGAATTAATTTGTTAGCAACAATAAAAGTTATTTTTGCGACAGCTAAAATATCGTGAGAAGGAAGTCGTAGATTAGTAGAGGCGTAGCAGCACAGTAGAGCCGTTTTGGCTCTGTTTTTAAGTTCTCGTTGTAAATTATACAGTACGCAAGAACTCGTGCCAATCCTTGCTAGCACCAATGGAATTGTGAGTTGCAATTTTCAGTACTGGCTTACCACGTGCTTGACGGTTAAGGAAAGTCTGTATGTCTGAGAAATTAAAATGTTTTTTAGAAGATGGGAAGTATGCCAACATGCATCGGGGCGGAGCAACGAACATTTTCTTGCCTTAAAATTCTTTGTGAAATGAACATATATATATAGGCTTTTTTACTAATCGCTAATTAACCTGTGCAGTAAAACGACGTATTTTACCTAAAATAAATGGTGAACCTTTTTTATATATTTGTATAGTTTTAACTTCCTTATTCTTCTTTGTCTTAATCAGCATTCAAAAATCCACTGCTGTGGGCTTTCCAAGAATGGAAAAACGATACATTTATTTATTTAAAAGGACACACCAACATAGTAGATACAAAAAAAATATTTACGACATAGACTATATACATAGAAGAGGTAAACAATGCAAAGACATCGAGGTGAGCACAGCGTTTGTGACGTCACTTCAATAATCTCAATATCTCATAATTATAATATAAAAATCAATTGCTGTCCATTAGCTTCCCTAAATCTCGATCAAATCACAAATAGTTTTTTTTTGCGTGTTCGTAAAAAACAATTCTTAAAAATATTTAATATGTTTGCCTATAACTCACCATCAAATAAGAAATCAGAGCCTTTACTGGATTGGTTAATGCAGAGATTAACCGATTCAATGCCACCAAATTTGTTCTGGTAATGGTAATCCCCATCACCAGTCTCTGGTAAATGGCTTCGGTGTATCACGACGAATTTTTTTGCCTTAATTGGCTCGCCAGAGCTTTCTTTAGTTGTGGTTCATAAGTAGCATGTGATGCTACTACATGCGGAGGAAAAGATTAAATTTTATTTATTTGAATCTTATTAACATTAAAATTAAAATTATTTTTTTAACTCTTTTACGTGTAAATTCATGAAGTAGATATTCTTAATCCAACACAGTTTAAGAGAATCTACTACCACATATAATCCCATGGGTGTAGTAAGAGGAACCAGAAGAAAAGAAAGAGGAGATTTATAGCAGTATCTTTCCTATAAAACTCAAAATAATGAGATAACAAATACGAGACAATCTATGAGGGAGGTCTTTTGATAGACTGTTATAATTGGATAAATAAAAACATTCCGTTTGCTTTTGGTTTATTTTTGGTTTTCAACTTCCTTGTTCTTACACTGCATTCTATTCAAACACAAAGCTAGATTTGATCTCAGCTACGTTCTAAAATAAAAAATCTGTTTGAAGAAAACAGTTCAAATAATCAGTATTCTTTTCAGAAATACATGTATTTTGAACATTTTCTCAATAAACACACAGTTGTCTATTGTTATTATAGTTCTATTTTCATAACAGTGATAGCTACTTGTCGTGTTCGTCTCGGTTATTGGATGGAGGGCTGAACTGAAAGTATTGACTTTATTATGAAAAGGACCGTTTTTGTAGAGACATCTACGATTCTGATGTTTCACATATGGAATGTTGAATAACTATATCCCTTTACAGTTCCTTTGTCCCTCTTTGTTTAAATCAAGGCGTCGAGTGATACTCAGCCAGAAAACAGATGACATACATTTTTAAATAGCATTACCTTGTGCAGTATTTACTCGGGTTTGTGATAATCAAAATATCAAAAACAAATGAGTGATTCTAGTAATGAGGAGACTAGAGATCCACTTCTGGTCAAAACTTTCTTTCAACTATGCGACGAGTAAAGCGTTGATGAAACTCATAGATATCCCAAAGACATTGTGATTGATTGGCGGTGTCAGTATATCTCTACCCCATATCGCTCCGTGGGTATCATAAGAGGGAACAGAGGGAAACAAAACAGGAGATAAACACAACAGCGCCTTCCTTATAACAACAAATATTTCCCTTATGATGCTATCTGAATACAAACCGTCTGAATACTTTGCCACTGTCTGATTAAAGCTGAACGCACATATGTCCGCACCGTACGCATCGTACGCGCCGTACGCGCCGAGTTTTACTGATGGCCTCGCACATATGCCTGTACGCATTGTCCGCACCGTCCGCAAATCTTTTGTATTACCAACAACTTTTGTAGTTTTTTCCAACCACTCGTGTGAAGCGGTACAGTGAAATTGATCGCTCGAAATCACTATGGAAAGAAATATAGCAATAGTCTGCTTATTGGCATAGGAAGAAGAAAAAAAATTCAGAGAAAGAGAAGATTCTGGATTCATAATATTAATTTAAAAAGGCAATTGTATGGAGAATATGAAGGGGATATACTTTATTCAAAGATTTATTAGGTGATGATGAATGATTTTTCAGATATTTGCATTTAACATACAAGGTACTTCAAGAATTGGTACATGTACTAAAACCATATCTTTCTAAGGAAAACTCAAGATTTAGAAGACCAATTGAACCAGATAAAGACTTGTTGTATGTTTGAGGTAAGTATTTTTATTGATAATTAAGTAATCAGATATAATTGGGTTTTTGAATTAAATTTAACCATTTTTTTTAGTTCAGTTTGTAAATAATTTATCACTAAGTATTCATATTGATAACCGATGTAAAAAAAATCAAATTAAGTTATAAAAATACAAAAACTATCCCGTAAGTCGAAACCACCAGTTTTAGTGGAAAATCCACTAAGTTGGCAACATTACACAACACTGAGTATCTACACGCGCCAAACACGCCGCGTTATATGACGTCATCAGCATTCGTCCTTCGATATCGTATACCTACCGCATTTTATAAAATTCGGCGCGTACGGTGCGGGTGTAATGTGCGAGGTTTCATATGATTTCATACAACGAATTCTAAAATTCGGCGTGTACGGTGTGTGCGTACGGCGCAGACATATGTGCGTTCAGCTTTAACTGGCGTTTTCTTCCTCGCACGAGTTTGCTGAGGAATCGTTAAACACCGGAAATTTTCAAGGCCGATGCAATTTATGGACCTTCACGAATAGAGCTTACTCCATTTTAACCTCAACTGTCAACCGGCCTCTATAAGGTTGGAGTAAAATATCGCACGTATATCAAGCGCCTTCTCGATCGGCTCCGACGTATTTCAATGTGCTAAATTGCCTCTTTAAACCATATTTATACTGCTCATTTTCGAAATGACAAGGATGGTATAAGGTCGCACTTATAACATCTAATAATATGTATTATACGTATTTTTTGTCCGGCGCTTGGGTCGCTTAAAGAAAGCATGTATATATTGTAAAGCTTGTGGGGTGGAAAAAATGTATAGGGAGGTGTGTTATTTTAATAGATTAATGTTAAATAATGTATTTTTAAGTAAATAAAATAAAATATTTATTAAATAAAGGTTTTATTTTATAATTTTAACGGCTAAAGTACAATGAAGTAGGAAAAACTCGCTTACACTATTTTTTTGTTGATAAAAAATTGACAATATATTACAAAATAAAACTGTCCTCATTAGTATATATTTAGTTAGCTTATTTCATAACGATTCCAACAACGTAAGTTTTAAATATAGCTCTCATACTATACTTTAGAGAAGTCGTCAATTTAGTCACACGTGCCGCGATCGCGCGAGTTGCCTCAGAAGTGCCGCGACAGATGCGTTTAGTCGCGTAAAAGTGCCGTGACGGCCGAGGGGTTTTTAAAGACCGGCAAAACGCACCTGCGATTCCCCTGACGTTGCAGTTTTTCGTGGGCGGCGGTCGATATTTTCCATCAGGTGGCCCGCTTGCTCGTTTGCATTTGTTTAAAACAGGACTTTTAATAGGCTGTAACGGTAACGATTATTGTGGTTAAATCTGAAGGTAGGTGTAATCCTTACCGCCAAAAAAGACTCTGAATTACATCCACAAATAAACCCAGCAAGCTAACAGCATAGCAAAGTGGCGAAGCAATCAGCTTTGTAGCGGTTTGTAACGGTTGCCGTTGAGCAGTCAGTTTTAAAATCGGAGGTTCAGATGTCTGGGTGATCAGTAATCGATTGCTGAAAACAGAATTTGAAAATTCGAAACCGTTCTCGAAATAGTCGAGGGACAGACGGACAGACGGACAGACGGACAGACGGACAGACGGACAAACGGACAGACGGACAGACGGACAGACGGACAGACATCGTGAAATCAATAAATGTCTTCGCAAGCTTCGCCACTTAATAATTGATGTCGTGCAACAAAACAGGATTTTTATAAAGAAAATTATTTAATACATTTAGTTTATTGCAAATAGAAATTAATTAAAATGAACTGATAAAGTGAATTAATGAAATATTTAGTAGGATTCTTTCTCAGTCGATTTAAGGATTCAGAGAATGATTAGATTTTCTATGTCAAGTCACTGCCCAAGACTGCTACGCTGCAGGCACCATTCCTATACAGCGATGTTGCATACATATAAGGGGTATTATAGTTCCTTCCATCTGCACAGCCTATAAAAGTCAAATGCTGAACATAGGCACTTAATAGCTGGCAACCGCAGCTTTATATAGTTTTGAGTTGTCATCAAGCAGATGCTGCTGCCCACGTCCTGTTTCATTACCCTATATCGCCTCTTATGGAACCCACGAGATGACATGGGGTAGTGGATTTTTATAAGTCGCGTCTACACCGCCTGGTATTATGTTACTTCATTAAAATAACGAATTCTATCTGAGAATAGTCGCGCTATTCGAAAAATGAAGGCTCGTTCTTTTCTCGTTCAAAGGCTAAGTAAAACCATTCAGCGACCTTGGTATGATTTTTTATGTAATTATTAGATATTACATTTATTAATAGTACAACTGGAAGTTAAAGTAAAGAAGCATGGAGCATGGTTAGATTTACTAGCAACCAAAGCTGGTAATTCTGGTGGTATAAAAAATTGGATTGAAGAAAAAAGACAGAATTTAGATGTATAAATAAGAGAGTGAAAGAAGTACATTTAAGGAAAAAGCAAGAAAGAACGAATAAGAATGATAAACGTCAGTTAAACGTCAAATCCTTTCTGTACGCCGATGGTCAAGTCATATTTGCGTCGTCGGTGGCCAAGGTGCAAATATTGGTTACGTTAACGAACAGATTTTTAAAACAAAAGGAGAATGAAAGTGATTGCAAGTAAGACGAAAAGGATGGTTTTTGAAAGAGAAGAAAGTAAAACGATATGTGAAATAAGAATAGAAGGGGAGTTGGTTGAGCATGTGGATGAGTTTGTGTATTTGGGATGTGTATTAAGCAGGGATGGTAGAAATGATAAGGATATAGAATGACGCGTAACGCAGGAAATAGAGTAAATGGGGTCTACACTCTATTGTGGGGAGTCAGAATGTGTCAAAAACTCAAAGGCAGGTATAGCGATTCACAATGCTGTGTTAGTCTCTACTTTAATGTATGGTAGTGAAAGTTGGGCGTGGCAGAAGAAGCATGAGAGCAGAATAGATGCTGTAGAAATGCAGTCATTAAGGAGTATGTTAGAGCTGCATCTGAATGACAGGGTGAAAAAATGTGTGATAAGGAAAAAGTCTGGCTTGAATTTGTTAATGATGTTGAGACTAAGATTAAAAAAGAAGGCTTCGGTGGTTTGGTCATATAGAAAAAATGAACGAGGAAAGAGTGACAAAGAAAATATTTGTTGTAGAAGTGAACGACAGAGTCGGGAAGGGACGTCCTCGATGAAAGTTTATTGACTAAGTTGGCGATATATTAAAAAAATGGCCAGATTAGGAATATGGATGTAAAGGAGGCGAGAGAGGTATGTCGATATCGTGCCAAATGGAAGCCCGTACTCTCTGCCTACGCCTCTGTGTGACAGACGTGAGTGTTAATGTTATGTTGTGTTAATGGTGTGAAAATAACTAACGTAATACTAAGGACTACTTTCCAATTATCAGGTAAAAGTAATGTATTAAATATATGAAAACCTGACTGAATATAAACGCAAAACAAACATTTGAACTATTTCTATTTATACCAGTGTAGTTTAGTTTATAGCTTGTTTATGTTGTATTTTTCCCGACTCGTTCGTCTAGTGGTCGTAAAAGAGATTGCTGATTTTGAGGTCCCGGGTTCGAATTACGGGTCGGATTTTTCTGACAAGAGATTCTCAGAGTCAGGAAGTTGCTGGTGTTTCACCCCTGTCGGAAGAAAACATGTAAGGCCGTTGATCCTGCGCCTGATTTCTCCAGTCGTGTCGGATTACCGTCCAATCGGGCTATGAGAGTGAGATAATAGAGAGTGCACCTGTACTTACGCATACACTTTTGCCCTATAACCCATTTCTGCTCAGATGGCTAGTCTCAGAGGATACTGATACTAGCTGTGGCAACAAGGGGAGTGCCTTGAAACTGAAGAGATACGACAAAGGGATTCTTTTTAGCGGTAAACGCGCAAACTTGTGTCTTCTGGGGATTGAACTGGACTAGATTTAGTCGGCCCCAGTCTGAGACTTTGAATTGATTTGATTTGATTTGAATGAAGGTATAGCTATTCTATTACATAATTTCGAAGTCCAGTATCAACAAAGGTTATAACGTTATATTAGTTTTTTACCGGGTTCGGAAAAATCCACAAAATATGAAACAAAGAGATGAAAATGTTTATTATGCTAATATCTCGACTTCAGCACACCGTGAAGACGTTTCTCATAACATGTGCGTATATGCTTTGATTTGGAAATGGGTGCTTCAAAAATGGATTACTTATATCATCTGAGAATTCTCTAGGCCTGCGCTAAATGACAGCGGGGATGATATTATATTTAACATTTACATATCATATTTTGTTGTCTATTTTTATCAAAAAAAAATACAATGAATAATAATAATATTACAACGGATGGGCCGGCTCAAACCGGGGTGGTACCACGACCTCACAGAAAACCAGCGTGAAGTAGAGGTTTACCTCTGCGTTTCGCTTGGTGAGTGCAGGTGGCCGGAGGCCCTTTTTACTGGCAATGAGGCATTCCATCTTAGTCCTCACGGGTGACAACGCATCTACATTTTGATTTGTAATAGAAGATAGATGAAGATGTCTATGGACCGCAGCAACCACTTACCATCAGGTGAACTGTGTGCTCGTTTGTTACCCTAATCCTAGAAAAAAAATATCTATTTAATTATTTTTATAAATGATGTTGTGGCCATAGACATCTACATCTATTCTCGATAAAGAATTAAAATGCAGATGCGTTGTTAGCCCTCAGGAGTAAGATAGAATGTCTTGTTTCCAGTTAAAAGGGTCTCCGGTTGTTTACACTCACCATACGAAACAGCGGTATTAAGCTGTGATTTTACACTGGTATTCTGTGAGAGCTTGGTCCTTCCACGGTCTCTTCGGTCGGTTTCTTCCACGGTCGGCTAGATATATACTCTTTCGGTTTTAGGTTTTAAATAACTCTTATGACCCTCTTATGCAAAATAAAAGTAGTTTTTAAGTTAGTAGCATTTTCCGATAGCAAAATCCAACTAGAAATAATGCTATGGCAATAACAGAAATAAACTAATCTAGTTCAAATAATGATTCCTTATATTTTACGCGAACACTATACATTGAATAAAACTATTTTTAAGGATTTGATCGAGGTTAATTATCTTATTTTTAAATTTCCGACATTTCGGGTGCTTTACAGCACCCTTGGTCACGGGACAGAGGTAACTGACGTTCCTATTAAAGTTGGTTAAAAAATTAATTCACGTACATCCGCTCGATAAAATAAAATGATGTGTCTTACCTAGTTTGAAGAGCACCTCCCGCCCTTTCTCAATTGCGTGCACTATCACCGTCACCACTAATCCCAGCATCACCACTCCCAACACCAATACACTAGGAAAGACAGACCACCGACGACAATACGACACGTGTTTTGCCTCTACACGAGGCATCTTCAGGCGATCTAGACTCTGCAGTGGCTGACCTCTTAGCGGTCGTCGGGGTGTGTCTTTCTTAGTGTAGTGATGTTGGGAGTAGTGGTGTTGGGATTAGTGGTGACGGTGATAGTGCACGCTATTGAGGGAGGGCGGAAGGTGCTCTTCAAACTAGGTAAGACACATCATTTTATTTTATCGAGCGGATGTACGATAAGTAATTTTTTTACTAACTTTTATATAATGGAATTCCGCAAAGTAACGCCCGATTCTATTAATTGACGTCCCTATATCAGAGTTAACCCGGAATGAATTCAGTTTTTTTAATTATGATATTTTGGTCCGATCTACACAGAATGTCTTTACGTCTTGCATTTAACTTACTGTGTCTTGAAATCTTGCATTGGTATGCTTGGTTTTAGTTTTAATTTTATTAATTACAGGATCCCAAGCAGGTGTTAGTACCCAGCCTCCCTCCCTATTGAAATAAGGGTGTTTTTTTTAAATTCATTAGCCTCATGTATCACCCTTGGCAGGAATCGATGTTTTTTTCACCAGAATTTGTGGTCTATAAAATCTAAAGTAATGTCGGGGGCGGTCTAGGATATTATCACAAACTGCAGAGTTCCCAGAACATTGGTTTTTCACGTCAGCTATTTGTTCTTTTATGCGGGTTTTGATAGACCGTTTTGTTTGCCCTATATAATATGAGATATCTAGTTCAATATAAATCATAGCCTCACACGTGTCAGGCGGATTGGCAATTATATCAACAGATGTTGTGTACCACTGATGCTTCCAGAAGTTAATGTTATAAAATGTCAGAAGTTCATTTGTTATCAAATCCTTTCCAAATAATATTAAGCCAAAACATAATTTTATAAAATACAGTAAATAAAAAATCCCAGTAAAAATACCAGTTTTTAATTTCTTATATACAATTTAAATATTTTATTTAACAACAATAACTTTAAAAGAGTTATTATAATATAAATGAATACGTCAAAATAATAAAAAAAGTCTTTATTTCATTAACTTACGTCTAAAAATACAAGTTAGAGCTATGTTTGGAGATTCCCTTTAAGCTACTCTTAAATAAATTGCTTGTCCTAGGAAACTCCGCTCTTCCAAAAACAGTTTTATAACATACATTTAGACTACAGTTTAAATAGGAAAATAATTTAAAAATAAGGTAAGTATGCAATTATTACTCTTGTAGATGAGATACATGGTTCACAATAACCCCTGAAAATGGATGGTCGCTTTCAAGCGGTTTTTTTAAATATGTTTTGTAAAAGAAGACTCGCTGGGTTGCTTGCTGGTTGTTTCCAGGACATAGGTTTTTTCGAACCAGTTGTAAAAGTAAAAATAACTTTCGATAAGGAATACTCGTAATTGTAATCTATTATGAATTTAAATAATATTGTATTCTATTCTAATTCGGTCAAATAAACAATTCCAATGAGTTAAAAAACATTCTATAATTATGTATGTATGTCGTGTTTAGAGTACTGGTGGTACTGGTGCTTTCTTAAAATAAATACGTGTAAAAGAACCACTCACCGAAAAAATGTCGGAAGAGGAATCTAATATCTTTAACAGTTTTTGTTAAACAAAATGATGTGACAAGGCTTTGTCACTCCTCGTAGTAAATTAAGTAACACAATGCCAGCTCTCTTAATTCTGAAACGTTAGGACAGACCATTCACGAATGGAATACAGATTAGCATTTTACTGAGAATGTATTTATTTATTTACTCCTTATTATACCCTAAATACACCATTTAATTTAACAGTGGTAGAGCCAAGCGGTAGCTTTTGCTGTCGCACGGATGGGCCAGCTCGAACCGGGGTGGTACCACGACCTCACAGAATACCAGCGTGAAGTAGAGATTTACCTCTGCGTTGCGCTTAGCGTGCTTGCGTGAGCTTAGCACTCACAGGTGGCCGGAGGCCCAATTCCCCCCCTCCCCCCCGTCAACATGGTAGTGGAATTAAATAAAAGACTACCCCAGGAGGGTACCAGCACCCCTGGAGAATCCCTCGCTGAGCATCCACGACCAAACTACTTCACTCCTGAGCGTGGGTGCTCAGGCTGCCCCGCGTATTATTGGGGGGGGGGGGGGCAAATTCCGCTCGCGACTAATGCTGCTCGGGGCAAGCGGAGCAATACAACCAAGGCGACCCCTTTCACGCTATCCGTGAATTTTTGCAACATCAGGGGACTTCATTCCAAACTTAACGCTGTCCATTACCATCTAGAGACGACAAAACCGGCCTTTCTCTTTTTAACCGAGACTCAGGTGTCCTCTCCGGTTGATACTTCATATCTCTCCTACCCGGGGTACAAATTGGAACACCCCTTTGTGCCCCGGGCTGGAGTTTGCGTACACGTCAGAGAGGACATCTGTTTTCGACGCCTCGGCAGTCTTGAAGGAACGGACCTGTCCATCCTATGGTTGCGCGTAGACAGCGACGACCATTCCCGCGTCTACGGGTGCCTCTATAGGTTCCACAGCGGTAATGCCGACACAGACAGACACATCGACTACGTCCAAATGGCTGCAGACTCCATGCTACAACAGGTCCCATCCGCAGAGATCGTGATACTCGGTGATTTCAACGCCCACCATGCTGTATGGCTTGGTTCTCGTTTAACCGATCATGCGGGTAGATCTGTCTATAACTTTACTTTGGCATATGGTCTAACACAACTGGTTACTTTGCCTACGCGGATCCCAGATGTGGAAGACTATCTATCTTCCCTGTTGGACCTTCTGCTGACCTCTCATCCGGACGGATATCAGGTCTCCGTCGAGGCCCCTCTGGGCTCTTCGGACCATTGTCTGATCCGGAGTACGGTGCCACTCACGCTCCAATCGCAGTTTCGATCTGCAGCTTGCCGCCGTGTTTGGCACTATAGATCAGCTGATTGGGACGGGATGCGGTCTTTTTTTGCATCCTACCCTTGGGGGTGGAATTGCTTCTCACCGGAAGATCCCAGCGTTGTTGCCGATTCTGTTGCTGATGTGGTACTTCAGGGTATAGAACTTTTTATTCCTTCCTCTGTGGTGCCCATCGGAGGTAGATCCCAGCCATGGTTTGGTCGCTCCTGTAAAACAGCATCACGCTATAATCAGGAGTGCTACCGGGCCTGGGATGACGCATCAACGTCTCGGGATGTTAACACCAGCGCAATTAAAAAAAAAGTATAATTCCGCCTCCTGGTCCTTCAAAAGCGTCATTGCCAAGGCAAGGTCTGAGCAAATCGGCAGAATTGGCGAGAAGCTAGTTCGCCTTCCTTCTGGAACCCGTGCATTCTGGTCTCCCGCCAAGACTGTCCAAGGGAACTTCTGTCAGCCATCTCTTCCATCTCTGCACAGAGAGGACGACTCACTGGCCCATGCCGCAAAAGAGAAAGCCGATCTATTGAGCTCTCTTTTTGCGTCCAACTCGACTCTAGATGACGGGGGGAACACACCGCCGGCCATCCCGCGATTGAGTGCTCCATGTGCGATTTACACAGCGTTCGGTTCGCAAAGCACTCTTCTCCCTGGACGTCAGCAAGTCGAGTGGGCCCGATGGAGTCCCTCCTATTGTGCTGAAGATGTGTGCTCCGTAGTTGGCACCGGTTTTAACGCGTCTGTACCGGTACACCTACTCCCAAGGCGTAGTCCCGAATTCATGGAAGACAGCTTTGGTCCACCCGATTCCTAAAAAAGGCGACCGCTCAGACCCGTCCAATTATAGGCCTATCGCCATCACCTCCTTGTTCTCAAAAATAATGGAAGCCATTTTAAACTGCCAGCTCATGAGGTACCTTGAGGATCACCAGCTGATTAGTGACCACCAGTACGGTTTTCGTCGGGGTCGATCAGCTGGTGATCTTCTAGTCTACTTAACTCAAAGATGGGCGGAGGCAGTAGAGTCCAAGGGGGAGGCATTGGCTGTTAGTTTGGACATAGCGAAGGCCTTCGATCGGTTCTGGCACAAAGCGCTTCTTTCGAAGCTTCCTTCCTATGGGCTTTCCGAGAAATTCTGCAAATGGATCACCAGTTTCCTTGCTGATCGGAGCATCAAGGTCGTAGTAGACGGTGCATGCTCTGATTTCAAGCCTATCAACGCTGGTCTTCCACAAAGTTTTGTGCAATCACCAACGCTGTTTCTCTTGCATATCAATGATATGTTGCTAACTAGTAGCATTTATTGCTATGCAGACGACAGCACTGGTGATGTCTTATATACCGGCCGTTCCAATATTTCTCGGGAAAACGTCGCCGAGTACCGGGACAAACTTGTGTCTGAAGTCGAGTCTTTGCTTAATAAAGTCTTGGATTGGGGCCGACTAAATCTAGTCCAGTTCAATCCCCAGAAGACACAAGTTTGCGCGTTTACCGCTAAAAAGAACCCCTTTGTCGTATCTCCTCAGTTTCAAGGCACTCCCCTTGCTGCCTCAGCCAGTATGGGAATCCTTGGCTTTGACACATCGAATAGTGTGCAGTTTCGTGGTCACTTGGAAGGGAAGGCCAAATTGGCCTCTAAAAAGCTTGGCGTGCTCAGCAGAGCGAGACAGTATTTCATGCCGGCACATCGCTCGCAACTTTACAAAGCGCAAGTTCGACCCCACATGGAATACTGTTCTCATCTCTGGGCTGGGGCACCCCAGTGCCAGCTCCTTCTACTTGACCGCATCCAGCGCAGAGCGGTTCGAATCGTCGACGACCGAGTTCTTTCTGATCGGTTCGATACACTGGCACTGCGTAGAGATGTTGCATCTCTTTGCGTATTTTATCGCATCTATTACGAGGAGTGCTCTGAGGAATTGTTCGGACTAATTCCAGCCGCTTAATTTCACCATCTCACATCGCGACAAAATTTGCGTTACCATCCATACCATCTGAATGATTGGCGGTCCACCACTGTGCGATTTAGAAGAAGTTTTCTCACTCGCACAACTTCCTTGTGGAATCAATTACCACCAGCGGATTTTCCGGACCGATACGACTTAGGAACCTTCAAGAAAAGAGCTTACACCTTTCTACAAGGTCGGCAACGCATCTGCAAGTCCCCTGATGTTGCGGTTGTTCATGGGCGGCGGTAGTCACTTACCATCAGGTGAGCCGCATGCTCGTTTGCCCCCTATTCTATAAAAAAAACCATCTACGTAATATCCTCCAGGTCAAATTAGATCACAGCGGCCATCACGGAGACTAGCTATCTGCACAGAACAGAAGTATAGGGCCGGAGTGTATACACAAGTACAGGCGCTCTATTTATTCCTTCACTCTCGGAACAGCAATCCTGTACGGCGCTAATGGTATTACCGGCTTCTCTCAGGCACGGGAGACATGACATGAAACGTCGCGTGATACTGAGAATTTATTTCGGAGAAAAACCTACTTCATGATTTTGGCTGATCTATTTTTACAAAAAACCAGTACAGCACATGATAGGCATTCGCTTTTACAAGACCCACAAGGCAGTCAATTTAGCGTGCAGAATTTATACACATAATATATGAACAAGAGGTGGCTTATCTCGGTTGATGCGTGCTGCAGCACTAATGGGTTGCATTGACCGAGGAATGACCACGTTATATGGCAGCTGCATTATGATGCTGTTGTATGTATAGCAATTGACGAGAATCGGACACCTATTTTACTAGTATCGAAGCTTTCTATATCTTAGTCCTGAAGGGTGATAACGCTTCTGCGTTTTGAATCTTAATCGGGGAGATATTTATTGTCTATGGTCTTTGTAACCCTTCTAGAATTAGCGCGACAAAGGATCATAAATACCCCGGTTGGTAAATGGATCTTGCGATTTGTAGACATCCACATCTATCCTTGACTAAGAATTAATATGCAGATGCGTTTTTACCCCTTAGGACCATGAAGGAATGCCTCGTGTCCAGTTAAAGAGGAGACTCTTCACTAGACTCACCATGTGAAACACAGCAGCTCTTTACGCTGGTACTCTGAGAAAGCGTGTTTCATCTCCAATTGAGCTAATCCATTCCTTCTTCAACCATAATATAGCTGCAGCGTAGATCTACCATGTAATTTACTGCCTCCCTCTTAAGCTTACTTCTTGTAAACCAAAAAAGTCATTAGAAAATATCCACACTAATAAAAATACTTTAAATACATGTTGTTGCTGTATAATGTCTGTAATCAATTTTATGGGCGTTAGGTTCACATTAGATTAAACGGTGTCGTTAACTCTGTACGCTTCAATGATTTTAAAATACGACCAAAGTGTTAAAGGTTGGTTGTAAAAAATAGCTTTCGGCTGTTTCCAAGTTCTGGAAGTAATGTATAAGGTTTGGATCAACACTCACGGGAATTAGCTTTAAGAATTGTACATTGAATAATTGTAACATTTTTAAGTAGGGCTATTATCAGCCTTAAACAGCTAATGTTAACAAACGAATACTTAAAATGATATCCGGACAGACTAAGAGTATCCTTTTATTTTATCTCTGAATAAGAAACAAGGGCTTATCGACTACCACAAAAAATCCCGTGAATATCATAAGAGGTGACAGAGGGAAACAAAAAAGGGAATAGGCAACAGCGCCTTTCTGACAACTAATAAATAAAAACTTCGGTTGCAGAACAGCCTGCCAAGGCAACTATGGCAAACATCTCCCTTTGAGGCAATCTTTTCGAGAGGTATATTCTGCAGTGGACTTTTAATAGGCTGTTACCATAAAAACTAGAGTAAATATATTTAATTATTCAATCTTCGTCTGATTGATCTGACTTCAAGCTGCTCCATGACCTCATGATAATCAGTTTCACTTACAACCAACGATGCAGTCAATTATATACTACGTTAAAGAAACTCTTCCACACCAGGATTTTTGCGTTAGAAGTGAAAAACTTTTAGTTGCACTCCTATATCGTGACGCCAAGCGTTAAGACTTGCGATGTCTATTAGATAAACATTTTTTTTATAGGAGAGGGGGCAAACGAGCATACGGCTCACCTGATGGTAAGTGTCTACCGCCGCCCATGAACAACTGCAACACCAGGGAGGGAATCGCAGATGCAAACATACATGTTGTACCTTTTAGGTCTCTATTAGATACATTGCCTTGCATATTAAATAGATGGTGCATACACTTTAGGGGTATGAAATTCCATTCCATCCATACAGCCCATAAAATTCCACTACTGAACATAGGCATCCCCTACAGATACACATAGGGGGTTTGCAATCACCATTTTATATTATTAAGAATTGTTACTAAGCAGATGCTGCTGCTTATCTATTATTTCATTGCCCTATTTACGCCTCTTACGGCTCTTTTATAGGAGATTTTATAGAGATTTTTTTTATAGGAGAGAGGGCAAACGAGCATGCAGAGCATCTGATGGTAAATCTCAACCGCCACACATAGACAACTGCAACACCATACGTGTAATGAATACTAAACTAATAGTGAGTCAACTTAGCGACTAGATGGAGCAACGATGAGGCGCGGTATGAAGGAGAGTGGAGTCTCCCCCCTGCCCGCAATGTTTGCGGTAGTATCGGTCGGCTTTGCTTGCGTACCGGTACGCCCGCTGAGGAATGTCACATACACGAAATCAGTTGCACGTGTACCAACAGTATATGCAGTGCCAACGTATGTCTAAAAAGTTATAGGTTTTTATTTTATTTTATTTTTGTTAGGGTATTTCTTTTCTCTTATATAATTACATGAACAGAAATTGCTGCAGAACACTTAGAGATCGAACATGGTTCTTTTTATATAATGATACCTTACATGGTTTCAAAAGACCAAACAATTATTTGGAGATCATGCACTCGATCCGTGCATATTGGAAAGGGTTCAGATAAGATTTTTATTGCTTTGTATATTTTCGTTATTATGATATTATCCCACATAATTTCGACAAGAGATCATCGAATTTCGGTTATGACTAAAAGATTTGAAGCATAAATTACTTTCTCACAACTGGATGCGCATATACATAGGCACTCTCTCACACTACTAACATTCAGAACGCATTCAAACCCGAAAAGCAATATTTTTGTGGAAGCTCAAAAACTACGATCTATTCACATAATTCTGCCGACTTTCAAAAATGAGACGGTACTCAATTCGACTGTATGTTTTTTTTATGTGTGTTGCCTCATAACTTTTTACAGGGTGAACCGATTTCGATTATTCTTTTTTTATTTGAAAGCTGGTACTTCTCCTATAGCCCCATATGAATTTGATCAAGATCAGACCAATATTTTTTGAGTTATTCTTAATAATTTATATGAAGTCGGCTGTACAAAATTTTTAATTTTAAATTATGTATCTAAAGCACGATTTCGAGTCAGCAAATATTAGATTCGGCTTTACTTGTTCAACAAAATTAAACACCAATTTGAGCGGATTATGCAAATTGCTAAGTTTCTACCAATGAATATAAAAGCAAAATAATAATACCAATAGATCTAAGATGTGTAGATGTAATTAAAATAAATAAGGTTGACAAGAAAGTTAGTCCCTTTCTTCGACTTAAAACAATTAATTTTTCATTTGTTACGAACGAAAAAGCAATGAAGCAAAATGTCGATAAAGCCAAATTACAAAAAGACTATAATGAATCAATCGAATATAAAAAAAACAACAAAAATGTATTTAGCTCAGTATTATTTTAACCACAAAATATTGATATTTGAAGTAACTCAAGTCACTTAAATATGTTTTTAAATGAAAATTACATTATCGAATTTGTCCTTAGAGTAAAAAGCGTGTAATAAAACTGTAGACGTATTCGGTGGTCTACAAGGGTTTCTAGATGATTTTGACGTACATTGAATAAAGAGAACCAACGTATAATTTTAACCTGTTTTATTTATTCTCTTCAACTCCTATCCAATATTTTAAGCGGAATACTTGAGATACTGCTATATACATGTACGTGTATAGGTAAAATATAGTAAAAGTCAATCATCATGCCATTGGTGAAGCAGCGGGGCGCAATTAGTTTTTTAAAGTAGTAATTAGTTTGTATCTTTGTAAAGAAAAATAAAATATTATAAGGAATACAGAGAATATTTTTAACAGTGGTAGAGCCACGCGGCAGCTTTTGCTGTTGCACGGATGGGCCGGCTCGAACCGGGGTGGTACCACGACCCTCACAGAATACCAGCGTGAAGTAGAGGTTTACTTCTGCGTTTCGCTTGGTGAGTGCAGGTGGCCGGAGGCCCTTTTTACTGGAAATGAGGCATTCCATCTAGTCCTCACGGGTGACAACGATGTAATAGATGTAGATGTCTATGGGCCGCAGCAACCATTTACCATCAGGTGGACTGTGTACTCGTTTGTCACCCTTATCCTATAAAAAGAAAAAAAAGAGAAATATAACGCTAGAATTTTTGTATCTAAGGAAATGTTTTTGTGACAACCCTTACATATTTTTAGCGTCCAGATGTCTAGAGAGCCTTGAAGGTATTTTGATGCGGCGGTGTAACAAAAGAGTTGACTAAATATTAAAAATTTATTACACATATGGCAACACCAAGGGAATTGCAGGTGCGTTTAAAAAGGAGTAAGCTTGTTTCTTGGAGGTCTCTAAGTCGTATATTCTTAAGTCACCTCTACACGGCTTAGAATAATGTTTTTTTTATTTAAATAATGACGTGTGTCTGCGAATAGATGCACTGCTCGAAAAAAACCCTTCTCTTATCGGCTACCACAAACATCCCGTGGGTTTCGTAACAGGTGACAGAGAGAAACAAAAACGGAGATAATAATTTCACTAACTACAAGTTGGCATCAATTAAGAAAATTAAGAAATCTCCCTCACACTCCTAGGCATGTACCATTTAACATTAATTACGTACATTACCAAGATAACAGAAATCTACGATTGAAAGCTGAAAAGTGATTAATAGCCATCTGACGTCTACAGACTATCCAATTAATGATCGGATGACAGCAATGTCTAAGGCATTTGGTTTAAATACGATTATAGAATTAATGAATCTTGTCGAGATACGTATGGAATCCCTCGTAAAATATCGATGTACTTAAATCAACTTGTAATGGATACTGTGGTCCATAGACATTAATACTCAGTTAAGAATCAAACTGCCTTGTCACCAAGGGTGGACTCAGGGGGAAATCGTTGGGGGAGGGGAGGCACAGGGGCACGTGCCCCCCCCCCCCCCCCCCTCCCCTTCACGCAACGATTATATATTGAATAAAATAAAGAACTGGGAGAGTAATACGACAGCGCTTTGATAACACTTGAGCAACATATAGGAGCCAACATGAGTAGTAATAATAAAAGGTATGCAGGTGTATACATAACATATATACATACAGACGTATACATAGAGACGTATACATAACCAACATTCGGTCTTTAAATTTTTCACCCATTGTACAAGCCACTCAACTTAGCTATCAGTACAGCATACACCGTACCCAGCATAAAAAATGCTGTGGGGGGTTATCTCAAATATACCTTCTTTCGTGAGTCTGCTAAACAAATTCATCTTCTCAGAGAAGAAATGCAAGCTCAAGCCTATGAAATTTCTGTATTTTATGAAATAAGTTAACGTATTTTTTACTATATTTAACAATTTCTTTAATCAAAGTTCGACCCATATAATCGATGAATCTTTGCCAACGAAGTGGCAGTTTATTGATGCCCCTTTTGAATAAATCGGCTGGACGGGAAGAGACAATTTCTGTTCCCGCCAAAAAGATATTCATTTTGTGAAAAAAGTATTTAGGCGCAAGATCTGGAGAGTACGGCGCATATGGAGAGCTTCCAACTCCAGCTCTTATAACTTGGAGACCGTCTGTTGTGCACTATGAGATCGCGCGTTGTCGTGCAGGAGCAGTGGCAACAAGCGATTGATCAAAGCTGGAGACGTGCGAGCTTCTCTGTTTGTGCTTTCTGGCATTCTTTGGAAGGCTTTTGTTCAGCAGTAGACTTGGAGAGGGCTGTTATGATGATTCTGTGAGAGTATGGTCTTTCTTCGTTTGAGCCGTTCCATCTTGCTACAACCACATACATATAGCTGCATCATGGCTTTACCACGTACATGAAATCTTTTCTTCTTTTAAATATTTCCACGAAGGGTCATTTTATTTAAAATTCGCTTAAGTAAGTTAACGTCCTAGCCTAGTAGAATCGATTTTGTCATATGGTCTTAATAGCTATGGGC
>JAVANC010000027.1:2179816-2222220 GCA_033319125.1 Parnassius glacialis
AAACGCAGTCAGCAAATAAAGTGGTTTAATTAATGTTTTCCACGCTATTGAAATTAAACTGTTACATAAACACTTAATCAAAGATACAAATTTGGAATAAAGAGACTTTTAATTATAAATCAAAATTGGATCGGCGCAGCTGTAGTCGGCAGCCTTTTCGAAAGGCCCATAAAAGAACCCTTTTAAACTCATTAGACTCGTGCTCAGGATGACATTATGAAGGTTACACTCTGAGTACGAACAGCTTTGTAATGAACAAGATTACGAAATTTTTTCACTTTATTTTGACGCAAACACACATTAACAAAAAAAAATTACATAAACATATTATTACTCAAAAAAAGACGGTGCCAAATAATTCACACTTATTTAATATTATTAGACTCTTAAATGTAAGACCTCTTTGCTATACATACGAGTACGTACATTATTTGTCGTTCTTGGATACATGAGAAAAGTTATTAACGTGAATATCGTAAGACCAGAAGCGGTATAACCCTCTCGCATTTATACTAGAAATTCCCAGACTGGCGAAAGGATATCAGCACCAAGGGTGCGAGACGTCCGTAACTGCGATCGCCAATCCATCTTTTTTTTAAATGGGAAAATGCCTACGCATACCCGTATCGAGGGGGCAAGGACAAGTTATGTCGGACTCGCACCGACCAAAACCCCATGGTGTCCCGCCTTAGTCGCATATTGGCAGGGCCACGGGAAAGCTTTCGCACACATCCGCGACCCCACCAGCGCCGGCCGCCCCATGGCGGCCCCTCGTCGGGAGAGGACTACTCCTCCCTCATCTCCTTCTCAGATAAGGCGTACCCGAACAAAATGGCGCGCCCTCCTCCGCGGCCTCCAACTTCACATGCGCAACGGACACTCCCGTGTCCCAATACGCGAATACCATGGGGTCCAGGAAATATAAGCACTCAGAAGCATCAGCCTCCCTGACCTCAGCGGCGAATCTGGCCTATAGCTCAGTCGCCAGCCAAATTCGGATGCGGAGGGTAGGGAGAGCGGCGCCTCGCAATGCCGACACTCCTCTCCCCCCGCAACCCCACCACCACACATTCGCATACGAGGATAAATGGATATGTCTATAGGCCACAGCAACCACTTACCATCAGATGGACAGTGTGCTCGTTTGTCACCCTATCCTATAAAAAAATCTGCTAGTATTCTGTGAGAGCGTGGTCCTTCCCCGGTCGAGCCGACCCATTCGTGCTTCAACTATACTACTTATATAACTGCAGCATGGCTCGAGCACGTATAATAAATCTGCTATTAAAGCATACAATTTTCTATTCGAAATTATTTTTCAGTCATTCAAAATTTATAAACTTTTCTTTATAATTAATTACATTCTTATTCAAAATTGAAATGTAATAAATTCATACATAGTGGTCTATATAAGCATCACACACACGTTACTAGATTATTATCTACATAGCATATAATTTTCTATTTTATAATTAATAACTTATTTATATAACTAATTGTCTTGATCATAATATTTCTACAACATATAAAATACCTGATTCAATTAAGGCAAAATATACGTAGCTAATGACAGGTATACATGTTGATAAATGTTTTAGTGATTTATTTTAGAATCCAGTGACTGTGGCTACAACTATAAAAGTAATATTTGCTGACTTAATTAATTTTGAAAAAAAAAGAGTCCATTTAAGTGTGCCAAAGGTTTCATCCGAACAGGCATGACTCAACCGTTATATGCGGTGTGTCTATCTCACCACCGAACAAAAGGCTGTTAGGGCACTTTGGTCAAGCGCATATCGCAATCTGACTGTTTCATACCCGCCTCATCGATACCGATGTCAGTGACATACCCAGGTATCGGTTTGTTTCAGCCTCTAAAAGGGTCCTTAAGTTGATGGTCATAGATAAGTTAGAGTCAGCAACCTCAGAGTTAGCAACCCTTCCCTATTCAACATGGAGGACTACATACTTATCCGTCCCCAGCTCCATTTCAATAGAATTACCAAAATCACAACTAATGTTTAGCAATTCTGTAAGATTGCCACTGGAGGCGAATTACTTGAGATTATCCATACAAAAAAGGTTGTCACTATTGTGCCTCTTTCCGAAGCTGAAATTCCCTCCCGGAATCCTCCAGGAGGGTACTGAAAGGGGTTCAGGAGAGACAAAACCAGATTGGACTCCAAACATCGTCCTGGAAGATACCCCTTCTTATCCTTATGTGGCTTTCAGCATCTGTCATCCGCTCGCCTAGATGGCAAAGGATTTAACTCTATGAAAAAGCATAGGGAAATGACGACCCCATCGCCCGCCAACGTAACGGTTATGTGACAAAACTGCTACATCAATGCAGTGAGTCAGCACCTTGCCATGAGGTGTTAGCGCCGTGTCTCAGCAAAACTGAAGGTGCAAAGGCCGGCTTGTGCACATGGGCTAACGCTCGCAAAAAGCTGCCTGGGAAAAGCGGTTTCGGGGATATACTGAAAGGTCGACACGGTTCAACTAGAATCGTCTTTTCCAGAGTGATCAAAAGATGCTCTATGAATCATTGGAGCGGAACAATGATACCTGGAACGGGCCCAGCACCAAATCAGGCCGACACTGTCGCATTCTGGCACGGCCTGTTGTCAGGAGCCGTAAACAACACCGAGGGCCCTTGGACGGAAGTTGTGGCGAGTCAGTGTGCGAGTATTACGCCATGAACCCCGTCATCATAACGCTGGATGACGAAGCTGAGGCGGTCTGTTGGGCCCCGAACTGGAAAAGCCCGGGACTCGATGGGCTGCATCACTACTGTCAAGCTGTGCTCGCCTGACAGTTTCAAGAGGCTCTCGACCAAAAGTCAACTACCAAGCCTCTTCACTACTGGGATCACTCATTTGGTCCCTAAAGACTGGGATTCCACATAGCCGAGCAATACTGCAACATTACGTATCTGCAGACCATATATAAGACACTGACATTCATTTTGAGTACGCGATTTATTCGTCTCCTAGACTTAGATCAGGTACCGCATGCTCAAAGTGGATGTCGAAGCGGTGGTCGTGGAATCAAGCAACCACTCCTCATTGACGAGGTCACTGGCAAAGTGGTTTAAACGTAACCGTCGGACGTCAACTTATTATAATTATTATCCTACTCTAGTGTACCACGCTTTGGCTGACTGCTTTAAGCCATAGACAGCTCTCTTTAATTTTAAAACACAATTGTTACAATGTTTGATATCTGAGCCTTCTGGTCCTCCAATATACACTATTTCGTGAATAAAACTATTAACAAATGCAGTAGGTATATCGGAGTGATTTGATTTTAGCCCTAGCTATATTGTTTTGAAATATGTTAATGCCTCATTTCAGATTGCAGGAAATATACAGTGCACATTCTGCTGAAGTCGTCCATGAATAACAGATAGTACCTAGCTTCTCCAAGAGATACATTCTCCATCGGTCTGCACAAGTCAGTGTGAACTAGCTACAGAACGTCCTAACTACTGTTAGTGCTGCGAGAAAATTGCAGTCTTGTCTGCTTACCTTCGCAACAAATTATGCAACTGGCCTTGCTAGTATCATACTTTTCTTCAAAACAAACACCTTCAGCTGCTTCATTTTTTCAACTTATTCATATCATTAGCATTAGTATTGCCCAGGCCACCTATGCCAAGTCGTGCTGAAATGTTTAATGCTGCCACTAGGAGTTTTTTCAGTTTTCATAACATCCAATTTGTATACACGATTTTCTAATATTGCCTCACCAATGCATTCATTGCATGACTTGTATATTATTAAACATCCATGTCATTAAACATTGCTTTGTTACCGCTCGCAATGACTCCACTCACTGATAGTAAGTTATTGGTGAGATTAGGTACACATAAGACATTGTATATTTATAATAAACTCTTTGTCATCGACACATGTCGTGATCTGCAGATCTCCTGAGTATAACTTCCACGACTATTTGATTTGCAACAATTGTGTCCTTAGTCTTCTGTTGATAAACAGATATTCGACAACAAGTTTACGTTCAAGACTATATGTCAAGTGCCAGTCTGATTACTGAATTCCTTTAAAAAGAAAACTGAACTAAATGGAATTTATCTTCGTTTTCTCTGCAAACGGACATTGATTCTTTAAATGGCCAATCTGTTTGCATTTATAACAACGAATTATTTTCTTCCGCAGCATATTGTTTCCACTAACATTGACAGATGAAGATAATGTTCCGTTCATTCCGGTCGCCAGCCGGCGTCATGTTACGGTTTGCGTTTTGTTGTTGCATTCACCACTAGTTTGTTGCATCTGTTGTTAGTTGCATCTGCCAATATTGCGCCTGTGGAACTTCTTGGCGGCAAATGCACTTTCCGACTTACCCTCAAAATGTGTACTCATGTCCAAATTTGTTTTAATTGCATCCTTCGGCAGCTCCGTCGCGCGGTGGCTTAACAATGAGTCACAACGCTAAGGGCCGCGAGTTCGAATCCCGCATGGAATAAGTATTTGTATGGCCTACAAATAATTTTTCCGGGTCTGGATATTTTGTCCTTTAATAATTTATGTATGAAATTTATGTATGTAAACGATACAGGAGCCCCCCACGATACAGGAGAATATCCTAGTGTGGAGGTAACGTTTGAAAAAATTAATCCGTATTGATATTCATACAGAAATGTTCTCTTGCCATTATCATTGGCCCAAATTTATGCGGTTATCCTGCTAACATAAGCAACCCAGTACACTGGTAGTTGGTGTCAAAGCCGATACCAATCAATTTCTGTGCTGTTTCCGTGAGCTAGATGACATAGTTGGTCATCGACTAGCAGTTTACTAGGCGCATACTAATAAGTTTTCTGAGTTTAAACTCTCAAAATAGTTTTTCGTAAATATCCTGAATCGTCGAACATGTTTTTTCAATGTCTTCCATAAGTCATATGTTGTTGTTGTCTTTCTAATATGCACATAAAAGAAATCCTCCGATAGTTAGTATTAGTTTTGCTCTCGCCTTCAAATCATCTGATTTCTGAGGTGGGGTAGCTGTTGACGATAAAGGTGCCTTGATGGCGTTCCGCCCATTCCTTCCAACACGAGTACGTTCTCCGCCGCGAAACACTAGTCGTAGTTATTTCCAAGATCTTTTAATTTCGGGACGTTAGCTAACTTTTACTACAGATAAGGTATAAATAATTTTTGGTACATAAAGTGAACGATATGTGGCGCTAGTAAATGTCATTAAAAGATTATTTTGTTAACTGTATCAAACTAAATAATTAATAACACCACACATAAGAAGCAAAAGGTTTTACTTTGTCTTTGTAATGAGCACAACAAAGGAGTGGAATAATTTTCCGGCATCTGACGTTCCGTCCGAATACTATTTGGGCGTTTTAAAAGCAAGAGTGAATAGGCTTTTGCTATGCTAAGACAGTGCGATATAACATCAAGATCTTCATCACCACTTAACCACCAGGTGGGGTTTTGATCAAGCACTGGCTTATATTAGATTAGTGTTACCCTTACAGCCTATTAAAGTCCACTGCTGAACATAGGCCTCCCCATAGATTGCCTTATGGGATATTTTCTATAGTTGCCACACTTGTAAGCGGGTTGGTAACAAGCAGATTTTTATTTTTAGTCGTTATTAGGAAGACGATGCTGCCCAACTCATGATTTGTTGCCCTCTGTCCCCTCTTACGATACCCACGGGATGATAGGGGGTAATGGATATACTTACACCGCCACTACACGTTAACTTAGACTAAAAAAATAAAAAGTATATTATATTTTTTTATATTTTACGTACTAATATGCCATGTCGTGGTAGTGTAAAGGAATATGTTATCCTATTATGTCCCGTGGGTGTCGTAAGAGGCGATGGTCGATGTTTTATACTTAATTAAATAAATGTTTAAAAATAGTCGCCCATGGTTCTTGCCGGTGGTAAATATAAATGACTTTCTTTAATTATTCTTTATTTTAATCTATTTTGAATAAAAATGATTCTATTCTATTCTAATCGCTTAGTCATGAAAATTTTAGACCCTTTTTATAGGCAATTCTATCTTATTGCTTAGCAGAACTTCAGGTAGACTGCTTGGTCACTCTGATTTACATTAAAAGTCT
The DNA here is from genome assembly GCA_033319125.1 of Parnassius glacialis. NCBI lineage: Eukaryota > Metazoa > Arthropoda > Insecta > Lepidoptera > Papilionidae > Parnassius > Parnassius glacialis. The sequence continues at coordinate 2,185,933 of JAVANC010000027.1, forward strand.
TATCATACTATATATTAACAAAACTAATTACCGCCGAATTAAAAAAAAAAAACAATGAAAACAAAAGCCCCTCTAGAGGTGGGCCGCTCTACAACTTCATTTACCAGTACGAGGATGCCACTAGAAAACCCGTCTTCCGAGAGGTGTAAGACATGATGACGTTATATCCCCGAAATACTTTACCGTTGCATTGAAGAGGTTTCAAGCTACTGGACTGGAAAGGATACGTTATCACCATCAATGGCGAGTATATTACTCACCTTCGATTTGCCGACGATATAGTGCTTATGGCAAATTTCCTGCAGGACTTCAATACTATGAAAAAAAATATTACTAATATTATTTATTTAATCGAATCATTATACTTGATATCCTATACATCTCTGACATATAGAAAGAAGATTATTTATACCTTTGCGATAGAAGTCTACCTGAGTATCTAGACTCTACAAAGTCTATAAAGACATTTTATGCGAAAGAAACTTTTTCCTCGCCGGAAATTATCAAAATTATGGAAAAATTATAATAGATTGGGGCTACGTCTGGCAAGGATGAATTGTAACTTTGGTTTTTGACTGCAGGCTTGTAATATTAAAAATAAGCACACCCATTTACCAAAATTCTGTCACATTTTTAAACATAAAAGTCTTATTTAGCTTCAAGTTTTTTTATCGGGCAATAATTTTCAGGATCAACTTTCCTTAATGTGGGTCTTACAGTGGCAATAAAATCAGAAGCCAGCGGTGCGGGAAGAAAAATTATCTAATTATTATGACTTTTACCATTTATCATTAAGTGATAAGCCCTACTTAACTACTTAGTAAATGGTTTTTGCTGAATTTGCGTTATTTATATCCGCACTAATTTTATAACGATACTGTGCGAATTTTGTGAGTTTTGTATATGTGAAGGCTAATCTTCGGAACTACTACAATAATTTGAAATTCTTTCACCATTTAAAAGATATGTGTTTTCTTATATTGTCAAAGTATAAATTTAAGGCGCTGGTAAATAAGTGTCTTCTTTTTCAACCGTCGTCAGTTCAAAAAAGGGATGGTAAAAGGGGGGCCCGTCACAGACTTGATATATATGGTCACCATGTCATAGATTATATTATTTCCGGTAGAAACAGGTAAATTATTGTGTAGTGACGTCCGCATATCGAACTCTACTTTTTTGAACTCTTTTTAGTCATAGTTAAGAATAGAACAAAATTAATGGATGTCAAAAATTCAGCCCAGTAGCTACAATTGTATAATGTAGCTAATAGTAATGTATAGTTCCTGAAGTTTGCGCAACAATAGAGTGGTGCTCCTGTAGCGCGAATAGCTGCATCGTATCTCTCACTGCTTTTTTTGTTTTTGAAAATGACGGAGCCACGTATTTGGTTTCTGCGTATTGCGACGTTGCCAGCTTTCTAATTTGGTACGCTCGATTAAATTGTCATCGCAAAATTATAAGCAACGTACGCGTAGGGTGCATTCTGGCGTCTGGCACTCGGTTTGATCCATATATCCAAAATAATTACATATAATAAAAATTGTACATCGCACAATGATGATTTCCCGAAACATGCGTGCTAGAATTTTTTTGATATTAGTTGAAGAGAATCAATAAAATTGATCTGCCGAAATATCTCTCTTTTATTTATAATTTATATCAATATAAGATATGGTGTTTTGTTCTTTAATTATCGGTTTGTATGGAAATACTCGTTGTAATATTTCCTTTTACTTACTTAACTCTTAATAGATTCCAATAATAAACGAAGGATCAAAGTATATTCGGCAAGTGTCGATAGCAAATCAATTCGGTAGCAAAAATAGAATTATATGAAGGGTCGTCGAAAAGTGCAGAACAACGTCTGCCTAGCCATCTAGTAGTATATAAAATCCCAAGCAATGGTAATTTTTACCTTCAGTAAAGTCTTTAAAAACATGTACGAGTATTAACTATTTTTAGGCATACATAATCAATATTCGGTTAAAACAATAGGAACATATTTTTTTTAATGCAACCTTTTTTTAATTCAAATTATTGCTTGAAAATGAAAGAACATAAATATGAAAAGGGCGCCAAGTGCGGTACAAATAACTTTCAGGGGCTGACAGCTTCGTCGATAATAGTTGGGATCTGCATAGATGGCAAGTTCTATATCATTTCCTTATATTAGAGCTACAAAAATTCTTAATGTTTTTCAATTAATTTAATAAAAACTCTTAAATTTTAATCACCTGAGTCAATGAAGTTTTAATTGAAATTTGTTTAAAATTGCGTAAAATGCCAATTTCCAACGTGATCTTAAAATTAAAAATATTGAGGATTTGTAATCTGCCAAGACGTACTTCAGGAAAAGCGTGATTGATTCTGGTCCAAAAATTCACTTAAGAATACCCAATAAATAGAGAAGGCCTTTGTTTGTATTTTTAAAACAAATTCTAAAGTAGAGGAAGTGACCGAATTCCTTGAAATATTTTTACATAATATATTCAGCAATAATTATTTACCACGTTCTCATATTTCAATGATTCTTGCAGTTGTCAGCACACCTGCCAAGTATTACAACTACTGCAAATATCTGTACTATGAGTCAATCTATGGCGTAGGCGTATGATAAGTTGTGGATTCTGATAGGCTGCAACGAATGAATTAATGTATCCGGTGTTACATAAATAATTGCGTAAGTGAAATCAATATTGAATGACGCAAGTAAATATCGAAAACTTTCGTAAGCGCAAGGCTCAAATGTCCAAACAAGCACTTCGCAGCTACGCCGTAGACCCCTGTCAAACACGCCTGGTGTGGCGCGTTTAGTAATCATTTGGCTATAGAAAGCCATTAACCTCGACGAATAATGGTCTAATTAGTTTAAGTTAATTTAAAAGAGACTTTATTTCAACAAGCATAGATTAAAAATCTTTTGATTCAGTGACATTGACTTTGTAAAAATAATAAGACGTGTGTATATGTGATGGGTAATATTTGTGAGGGACTAACAAAAAAGAAAGTGCTAACTGTGGTACTTGCCAAGCACGTTGCAAAAGGTAAATATTATTGGATATTGGGTTTGTGATTATGTAGTTGATGGACTATTCACGTATTCTTCTTTTCACTGGAAACGAGTCATTCCATCTTAGACCCCTGAGGGTGACAACGAATCTGCATTTTGATATTAAATCGAGGATGGATGTAGATATACAAGGGCCACAGCATTCATTTACAGTCCAGATGACTGTGTGCTCGTTTATCATCCATTTTTACATATTTTATTACCTTTGCTCTCCGGACTCTACATACCGCTCATAAACTAAGGACAAGCTTTAGCTGCAGCAAACTAAGAAGAAGCTAACTGCATCATTGGTGTAGTGGTAGAGATCCCGGGACGGACCAAAACAAGGCATTGGGATTTTCTATCAAGACATTATTACTTACTGCTTGGAGTCAACATGTTGACGGTATTTCATCCTCGTGTCTCAGAAAACACATAAACCTGGGATCCTGCGCCTGGCATTTATACGGTGCTTTATACTTTTTACGGTCGTGTTGAACACAGTCGCATTGGACGAGGAAAGTGAGAGAATAGAGTGCACTTGTTCCTGTGCACACACCCAATAATCTTTTTCTGCGCTGATAGCTATTCTTGAAGTATTCTTATTTTCCTTGAAATAATCTTATTTTCTCAAAATATGTATCGATTTCCTCACAATATTTTGCATTATCGTTAAGCGCGTAGTAACAAAAAGAGATTAGAAATCAAAAATCTCATGGTACTAAATATTGATGCTCGAAACTACTTCAGCTTCATCTTCAGCACACAAAAGCTAATGCATTTTCTTAACCTAAATTGTTTGTTTTTATTTTGATACTTCTTTACCAGCCTATTAGAGTATGTTGGATATGGGTTCTCTTGTTGTAAGCAGGATTTGCTTAACTTGTCACTCTTGGCTGGGAGATTGAAGATCACATAACCAGACTCGTTGCACTTTTACTGTTGCTACAGATCCCCGTTCTGAGTATTTTACGTCTAGAGAAAACGAGATGGTTATACAACCATCAACTAGAACCCACAAACATTTTCTGGCACATCCAATAAACAATGACCTTACCACCTCACTATATCGTTACATATTAAAGAGAACCGGTTTCAGTGCCTAGAAGACTGCAATGAAGTGGACGATATGAATGACAAGCTCGTGGAAACTGTCCATGCGGTCGGAGCTAAGTTCTGCAAGACCCGCCGCAGAAGAACACAAAAACTCTCCTATCACACTCTTAAGCTCATGGCTGTTAGATGCACGGGAGATGAGGCTACATTTTTCAACAGATTTGACAGCATACAGGCAACTGAATAGACAGATCTCCAAATGCATGCGGCGGGACTTGCGCAACTTCAATACAGCTCGTATTGAAGAAGCGATCGAGCTGTAACAAGGCTCCAAAATCTTTGCCAGAGATCTGTCTGCCAGAAAGAGCCAACTGTCAAGGCTGAAGAGCGAATGTGGCAGCATCGTTTTCGGGGCACCTGAGATGTTTAATGAGATTGAGAGGTACTATGGGCAGCTGTACACGTCATCGTTGGAGCCACACGCAAGTGTGAGCAACGATCCAAGAGCGAGCCTTATCTGACAGTATTCCGAAGATATCCCGGACGTCAGTCTGAGCGAGATTAGAATGGCTCTCCAGCATCTTAAAAACGGCAAGGCCCCTGGCGAGGTTGGAATTACAGCGGAGCTTCTGAAAGCGGGTGGGAAGACCGGTACTTGAAGTCCTTCAGAAGCTCTTTCATTCCGTCCTCCATTGTGGCATTACACTGGAGGGCGTGGAGCAGAAGTGCGGTGGTCTTGTTCTTCAAGAAAGGTGACAACGCTCTCTTGAAGAACTACAGACCGGTTTCCCTTCTGAGCTGCGTCTACGTGCTGTTTTCGAGAGTCATTACGAGACGTCTCGCGCGCAGACTTGACGACTTCCAGCCTCCCGAACAAGCCGGTTTCTGAAAGGGCTTTAGCACCATAGACCACATACATACCCTACGGAAAATTGTACAGAAGTCCGAAGAGTACAATTTGCCACTATGTCTGGTGTATGTGAACTATGAGAAAGCCTTTGATTCCGTCGAATTTTGGGCGGTGCTGCAGTCCCTTCACCGGTGCCAAGTTGACTGTCGGTATACCGAAGTGCTAAAGTGTTTGTACAGTAGAGCTACGATGGCTATCCGAGTACAAAACCAGAGTACGAAACCTATCCAATTGCAGAGAGGTGTAAGACAGGGTGATGTTATATACCCGAAACTCTTCACCGCTGCATTGGAAGACGTTTTCAAGCTTCTGGACTGGAAAGGATACGGTATAAACATCAATGGCGAGTACATCACTTACCTTCGATTTGCCGACGATAGAGATCCTTATGGCAGAATCGCTGGAGGACCTAAGCATTGTGCTCAATGACCTCAATAGTGTTTCCTAACGGATAGGTCTTAAGATGAACATGGACCAAACAAAAATTATGTTTAATGTCCATGTCACACCTATGCCGGTAGATGTTAGGGACACTAAGCTCGAAGTTGTTGATGAGCATGTTTACCTGGGACAAATAGTCCGACTAGGTAAGTCCAACCTCGACCGAGAGTCCAATCGACGGATTCAACTCGGCTGGGCAGCATTTGGAAAGCTACGACACATCTTCTCGTCAGACATACCTCAAAACCTTAAAACGAAATTGTACAAACAGTGCGTGTTGCCAGTGATGACTTACGGAACTGAGACGTGGTCCTTTACTGCTGGCCGTATGAGGAAGCTCAAGGTCGCTCAGCGTGCTATGGAGAGGGCTATGCTCGGAGTTTCTCTGCGTGATAAACTTAGGAATGAGGTTATCCGCAGTAGAACCAGAGTAACCGACATAGCCCAACGGATGAGTAAGCTGAAGTGGCAGTGGGCCGGACATATAGTTCGAAGAACCGACAACCGATGGAGAAGAAAGGTTCTCGAGTGGCAGCCTCGTACCGGTAGGCGAAGTGTAGGGCGTCCCCCCACGAGATGGAGTAACGACCTGGTAAGACATGCAGGAAGTCGATGGATGCAGGTGGCTCAGGACAGTGCTTTGTGGCATTCTTTGGGGGAAGCCTATGTTCAGCAGTGGACTTGTGAAGAGCTGTAATTATGATGATGATGATGATTAAAGAGAACAGAAAGACATTTGGCATAATTATATTAGTGCTACAGAAAAGTTAATGTTATACCCTCCGTACTAGTTTGCATTGTATGTAGGCAGGCGTAGTAATTTTTCTCAATCAATTATGGATTTCCTTACACTGATACCTCGAACCCCTATCAATAAATGTTACACTCAAAAAACTTAATCATAGCCGTTTCTTCTTCGTCTTTTTAGGTTGGTGAGATCACTTTGTTACGGCCGGCAGCTGCCTATCCCAGGAGTAGAATCCTTCGCGGCCCATAGACGAAGAAGCTACAGGCAGATGCTGGTCGGGCGTCCTAAACGCCAAGGGTTAAGTTTATAATTACACTAAACAATCCGGGGGGAGCGTTACAATTATTGAACAGAGCTTACTTACCTCTATTCAAGGCGACTGGTCCCTCAGCATTCGGTCAGGTCTCGTGTGGATGTATTGTGCTAGAAAGTAAAGGTCAGTGATGTGTATTTGGGTGTGGCTGGTAGTGTTATTGACCTTATTTGACCGTTCCCCCTGCAGCAGTTCGGCCCTCAGCTCCTCTCCAAGCTAAGGTCGCCTTCCGCAGTCACTTTCTTCCTTTGTTACGATTGACTCGCGAAAATGAACACAGAACGTACGGGTCAAAGGTCACCGTTATTTCTAGAATATTAACTACCGCACTAGTAACTAATACAGTCGAATCCACTTATACAGATTCTGCGTTAAACCTAAAGTCCCGGGTAAACTCTCAACACGCGCTACCATTCCCAGTGGTATATTTACTATACGCGCCTAACATAAAATTAGATCTAAGAGCTCCCAAACAAAACGGACTGCCTTCTCTTTCGACGCGAAGAAGACTTCTAATCTTTCGCTCTCGACTCCCACCTTTCAGCAAGCTCGGACGTTCAACACGCACGAACGTCATTCCGTATCGACCGAGCCGAGTGCCATCTAACGTCGATGCCTGACACTAACGCTTTTGCGTGAACACACTTAAATTGAATTGTGCTAAAATAGTCATACTCCGTTTTAATCAAAGAAATATCACAGTGCTATAAACGTTTTCATTTTTAATTTGGAAGTCGTAAGAGATATAACAGAATGAAAACTAACAAAATAAATATGTTCCAGAGAACTGATTAAAGTTGCATTGTTGGAAAAATAAAACTACCAAGCCTAGCCTCAGACCAACAAATAATAACACTGCATACATTTCCAGTGACGCTGAGACCATCGTCATCTTCTTGATCCGCACTCGTGTCCACATCTTTCTTTAACAGCTCGTTGAAGTATACTACTGCTCGCACACATGCTCATAAAACCATGTTGTTGGCAGCAAATAACTTCAGAGGCATATGTGTGCATAAGTGCGTTGTTTTACAATTTGCATTGGTCTATCATTCATCATTAATTGCACATGGTAGAGCCATTCTATAGCTATATTACGGTTGTGGTACGTAGGGCTTGGTTTGACCGGGGATCGATAGACCTTCTACATAATACAGACTATCAAATAAAATAGCAGTTTATGCCGCTGTGTTTTGTATGCTGAGTGTTATAAAGAAAGAAAGAACTAAAGAAAGAAACATTTATTGCGTTTGCAGACAAATCAATTAATAAAAGTATAACAAAATAATAATAAAAAAAACAATTTAACGATTATAACATTAAAAAAAAGTATGCATAGTTATAAATTATAGAAAAAATACGTCCAGTGTCTTGTGTGTTATGACGCGTAAGGCAAATGGACCTCACTTAGCTCATGCTGTTACTGAAACATCAGCGCCAGTTTTCAGTAGGCACGAATGGATAGTAACGTACAGAAATCCCCGTGCGATGCATAAGTAATAATCTAAACATAATGTAAATGTACAGACTGAGAGACCTTTTTTGCTATAAACGAGACATTCAAGTTTTCGGAAGTGACATCGCATTGGAAGCTGGATTCTTAATAGGGGTTAGATGTAGATGTTTATGGGCAACTACATTCACTTACCATAGGGACTATGTGCTCGTTTACTAGTTTTATTCTGAAAGAACTTAATAAGTAAGTAATAGGATTTTAACTTTTAAATAAATTTCAGTCATTACAGTATTTATCCTTAAAGATAAATGGCTTTTCGAGTTAGGTTTATAACCAAACAAATTAATAATTTTATTTAGGCTATTCAGTCTAGAGGTGAAGGTTTAGTACATTGAGATTCTGTTATCTTTTCTTTTCTTTAATTTGCATTATTTATTTTTTATTTATTTTAAACGTTACTCCCACACTAGGATTTATCCTGTACCATGGAGGCAGTTTACTAACACAAATTGCACAAGGACAAACATCCAGACCAGGAACAATTATTTGTAGTCCATACAAATACTTATATATACGAGTCGGTGCTTGGAAAGTTTGGCGATAAAAGGGTTAATGATGCTGGCAAGCTTATACTGGCGGTATGTAAGGAAAAGGGTCTTCTTGTGACAAACACTATGTTTAATCACAAGAAAATCCATATGTATACTAGAGAAAGAAAGAATGAGAGAAGTATGATCGATTTGTTTCTGGTGGATGACCGACTGCGAAAACAGGTGATGGATACGCGAGTGTTCAGGAGTGCTGACCTGGGAACGGATCACTATCTAGTGATTACTAGATTTAGGGGTCTGTTCGCGGGTTGGCGCTACCGGACGGCGGTAACAGAACCACAGTCGGTCTGTCGCATCCGAAGCTGGAAGCTTCAGGAAGCGGATACTAGGGACAAATATCATGCGAGGGTAGCCGAAAAGCTTGACACCATCGATGGCAGAAATGAATGTGTGGAAAGAACATGGCAGAACCTTAGGGATGGAATGGTAAGTGCAGCGGAAGAAGTGTGTGGAACAATAAAAAGAGGCAGTAGTAAAAGAAGAGATGCATGGTGGAATGATGAAGTGAAAGAAGCTGTAGAGAAGAAGAAGAAAGCATGGTTAGACTACTTGGCCTCTAGTTATGATAAGGATATGAGAGAGAAGATGAAAGAAAGATATAAGCTGCAGAAAGTTCACACGAAAGCATTGATTGAGGAAGTGCGTGAAAGGTGTAGAATGGAAGCGGACGAAAGGTTGTCGCACAACTTTAAGGAGAACTCCAAACTCTTCTGGAAAGAGGTTGGAAGGACCCGAAGTGGTGCGACGGCCTTAAGAATGAACAAAGTGCTTTCGAGAACTAATGACGTCCTCACAGAAAAATCGGACGTCATGCAGCGATGGAGCGAATTTTACAGAGAAATGTATGCGTGTGATGATCTTAGTGAGGGATCCGGGGATGACGCCGTGACTGGTACGCCAGACCTGGACCTCGATGACACTGAGGTCATCAGTATGAAAGAGATCGAACGTGCGATTCGAAGTTTGAAATGTGGTAAAGCTGCGGGACTAGACAGAGTTACTGCTGAAATGGTCAAGTATGGTGGGCCACGTGTCTGGGACAGCTTTTATCTGCTGTGCAATTTGTGCTGGCAGACGGGGGATGTCCCGGATGATTGGCGATCCGCAGTCATTGTGCCTTTATATAAAGGTAAAGGTTCACATTTTGACTGCGGGTGCTATCGGGCGATCAGCTTGACCAGTTTAGCAAGTAAAGTTTACTCGAAGGTTTTGACACGTAGGATGCAAGAGAAATCGGAAAGATTTCTATGGGAGGCACAATGCGGATTAAGACCTGGAAGAGGATGCACGGATCAAATGTTTTCTCTACGCATGATCACGGAAAAGCTTCTGGCTGCTAACCAGAAGATTTTCTGTGCTTTTGTGGATCTTGAGAAAGCATTTGATAAGGTTGTAAGGAAGAAAATGTGGGAACTGTTGCCGGGGTACGGTGTGGATGGTCGATTGCTAAGGGCTGTGCAGTCACTTTACTGTAACTGTAAAGCCTGTGTGCGGGTAGGGCATGACCTGTCACCCATGTTTAGCGTCCAATCGGGCGTGAAACAGGGTTGTGTCATGTCTTCCTGGCTGTTCATACTGTATCTCGACAGCTGTTTACAGAAGCTGAAAGATAGCTGTTTGGGTGTGAAATTGGGTGACATAAAAGTAAATTGTCTGCTGTATGCTGATGATGCAGTGCTTATTGCACCATCAGAGGCAGAACTGCGGGCATTAGTCACGTGTATGAAAGAGGAATGTGAAATTAAAGGTCTCCGTTTGAATGCTAATAAAACTAAGGTTCTGGTATTTGAAAGGGACGAAGAGAGAACGAAGTGTGAAATATGGGTAAATCAGGAATGTCTAGAACAGGTAAATGAAATTGTATACTTGGGGAGTGCTTTTAGCCGGGATGGAAGATGTGATTTAGATGTGGACAGGCGTGTCGCTGCCGGGAACAAAGTCAATGGTGCCCTGACTGCGTTAGTCATAAGGCAAGGCGTAGTGAAGAGTGCACGCCTTGCAATACATAACGCAGTGTTGGTACCGACTTTGTTATATGGCAGCGAAACCTGGGTGTGCCAGAAGAAGCATAAAAGCAAGTTGAATGCAGTGGAGATGCGATCTCTTCGTAAAATGTGCGGCGTTACCATGGCCGACCGAAAGCGAAACGAAGAGATTCGCAATATGGCAGGTTTGAAAGATGACCTTATCACAAAAATTGATAAACATGATAAGGATAAAAATTGATAAATTGATTGCTTCGATGGTTTGGGCACGTTGAGCGAATGAGTGAAGACCGAATGGTGAAGAAAATATATAGCGCGAAAGTTAATATTAAAAGGTGTCGAGGTAGACCGAGACTAACTTTCGAAGACCATGTGAGCAAACTGCTCGAAGAGGGGAGGGTCAAGAGTACTCGGATACCTAGACGTGCATGTATGAAGAAGATAATGAATCTGAAAGAAGCGAAAGAGGTATGTAAGGATCGTGACACTTGGCGATCTGTTCTCTCTGGCTACCCCGTCAGGGATTGTGCGTGAAGATAAGTAAGTAAGTAAGTAAGTATACAAATACTTGTTCTGCACGGAACAAAATCCTGCAAGAATAAAAATTTTGTTCTCAGAAAGCGGTATAAATTACCGTCCAGATTCCCACAATTCTATCGCAAAGGCTTACACGACCTTCCCTTAAAGGGGCAGAAGTATAGGAAACAATGAAGATAATCACCTCTTTTAAATAAATATTTTATAAACGAAAGCAAAGGAGTTCGAGTTTTTAATAAATAACGGCAATTTCACCATAACCGATAAATAGTGGTACGACAATTTCTCATATGGCAGATTTATTATACATGCAAAGAACGCAGTATCTTGCAATTCAATCGCTATTCTATTATGTGTGGTAAAATCTCAAAAAAATGATATCCTATTTAAATAAAAAAACTATTTTAAATGAATTTAATTTATAAAAGCAATTTAATCTAAAAGCGTCATAAGTGCAAAACGTCCAGTGTTGTGATCTTTAAAACGCCTGCTCAGCGTGACGAATAAGGCAATAAGTAGTGGGAGTGGTCCATACCCAGCAGTGAAATTATACAGGCTGATAAATAAAAATGTACTTCATTATAATAAAATAGGTTAAGAAATACTATTTGTCTCTTCCTACATCTTCCATCCTCCGCTTAATTATGGTCATTGATCGACCTAAAGAATGTTTCCTTTTTAATGCATAAGTTTGTATCTTTATTTTTTATTTTAGTGCACCCTTCCTACCCATTGTTCATTTTATTATTTTTATTTATTTATTCTACTTGGTTGTCTGGAAGAGATTGCTATGTAGCAATAAGACCGCCCTTTGTACTTCCCTCAATATTTGTTTATTTTTTCACTTTGATATTTTTAGCTTTTCTTTGTGTACAATAAAGAGTATTGTATTGTATTGTATAATATTATTTATTTATTTTAAAGGAATTTTTATAGGAAATTAGCAAATGAACACACGTACAGTTTTGAACAGTGGTAGAGCCACGCGACTTTTGCTGTCGCACAGATGGGCCGGCTCGAACCGGGGTGGTACCACGACCTTACAGAAAACCAACATGAAGTAGAGGTTTACCTCTGCGTTTCGCTTGGTGAGTGCAGGTGGCCGGAGGCCCTTTTTGCTGGGAATGAGGCATTCCATCTTAGTCCTCACGGGTGACATCGCATCTACATTTTGATTTGTAATAGAGGATAGATGTAGATGTCTATGGGCCGCAGCAACCACTTACCATCAGGTGGACTTAGTGCTCGTTTGTCACCCTTATCCTATAAAAAAAACGTACAAAGCCACTGCCTATTCCATGTTGAATTTACTTCCAGCGGGCCTACTGAGGGATGGATATTGAAGGATTTTTCTTCATCAGCCAGTAGTAATATATCACTTAAACCTCTAATAAAATCAGTACGTCGTAACGATACCCTATGTAACAGACGCCTTGCATTTCTGATGCTGCCTTATACTGGCATTTATTCAAAGCCGTAAAGCTTTTTTAGCATTTCCCATAGTCAACTTTTACGATACCCAGAGGATGTAATAGGGAGATGGTTCCTCATATCTTATGCTTGCGAATCGACTTAAGTGCCTCCGACAAAATATCAGCCCTGCGTTAACTTTGTTACTGTATTGTATCATTATTCTGGGTCAGTGACCTAGTTGTTGCTGGAATTTATTTAATTTTTTTTATAGGATAGGGTGACAAACGAGCACACAGTCCACCTGATGATAAGTGATTGGTGTGACACATAGACATCTATAATTTTATCCTCAATAAAGAATGAAAATGCAGATGCGTCGTCACTCGTGAGGACTAAGATGGAATGCCTCTTTTCCAGTAAAATGGGTCTCCGGTACTCTACACTTACCATACGGAACAAAGATGCGTTAAGCTGCTATTTTACGCTGATATTCTGTGAGAGCGTGATCCGTCCTCGGTCGAGCCGACCTATTCGTGTTAAAACTATACTCCTAATATAGCTGCAGCATGGCTCTACCACATATAAAATTATAAAGAAAAATGATTAAAATATTAATTTTAATAATTTTTCTTTTTTAGTAAATGTCAATTGCAACAATGAATAAACATTTCTTTACTTACATCTTATCACCACAACAAACGTATTGCAAAGAAAAATAGTTTTAAATTGTAATCCTTAATAACGTTACGAATAATAAATCTGTAAAAAAGGACAGATACAATTTTATAACCCAAATCAGCGCTTCCTTTACAACGTAGCGTCGATCGTATACATTTGGGATACGATCGAACAAGCCTAAACTAAGGATATGGCCCGTGTATGTTTTTTTTGATGCTATATTTTTTCCGGTCCTACAAAAAAGTTTCAAGCAATTTTATTGACCCAACTCGACGCGGAAACAGAATAATGTTTAATTTACTATCTCTTACCTCATTTACAGTAAAATAGGTCTCCGGTTCCTTACACTCACCATACAAAACACAGCAGCATTAAGCTGCTTTTCTACGCCGATATTCTGTGAGATCGTGGTCCTTTCCTGGTAAAGCTGATCCATTCGTGCTGCAATCACAATGTAGCTACAGCTGGGCTCTACCACGTAAAAAAACCATACGTGATATAAACCCAGACAGACTTCCATGACAGAAAAGGAATATATTACAAATAAAGAATAATAATAGATTAAAAAATAGAAAGTAGAGTTTTGCACTTTACATCGCGAAAATGATAGATGTATGTGGCTTGAGATCGTGCTTTGAAGCTTTACTTGGGGGAAGATTGGGAAGGCCTATGTTCAGCAGTGGACTTGCGAAGGCATATAAGGAGATTGTGTACCATCAAAATAAAGATTTACGCTCAAAATTTGAACAATGTATAATAAATAAATAACTGTAAACAAAAAGCTTAAACACGAAGCTGATTTGAAAGTGGCTCAGTATTATAAAACTTTCATACTTCGTCGTTCGTTAAATTATAATTTGCTTAATTTAGGTGCGGCGGTTTATTTTGCGGTAGTAAGATCTCACGTAGATCTTGTCAAGATTTCAGATGTCATCCAATTAAAAGTTCGACTCTAAGATAAGTAGCCTAACGTTAGCGGCATCCTCTGGTTCACAAGTTTTCTGATAAAAGTCGTAAGACGAACGCTATGAATAAAATTTATTAAGTTGACCCATTACATACTTTTCCAATAAGTGCTACATGAAATTTTTCATCTCTAGTTGATTTTCTTTCAGATCAGAGTTATATTGAAAATCATGGCAAATTTTAACCAATTTCAAAAAGGGGGAGGTTTCGAATTTAATTACATGATTTTTGTGTTTTCGCTAACTCTAAACCTATTTTGATGATTTCTTTTTCATTAAACAAGCTAAAACGCAGGAGTAGTCACAATTAAATTTGTAGGAAAAAAATGTTTAAGGGTGGAAAAATAGACGATAAAATTATTAGTGTAAGTTTTTTATACGTGGTAAAGCCTTGCTCTAGTTATTTTGTAGCTGCAGATCGAATGGGTCGGTGGTCGACCGGGGAGGGATTACGCTCTCACAGAATACAAGCGTGAAATAGCAGCTTAATGCTGCTATGTTTCGTATGGTGTGGAGAGAACCGGACACCGTTTACTGGTAATGATGCTTTCATTTTAGTACTAAGGTTTGACAACACTTCACACTTTGATTCTTAATTGACGATAGATGTAAATGTCTATGGATCACTGCATGCACATATTATCAGGTGGCCTGTACACTTGTTTCTCATCCTTATTCTGTCAAAAAATTAGAGAACAGTCTAGTTGTTACTTAAGGGTACCATACCATAACTTGATAAATTCAAAACCTTAGCAACTGACCTGAACTACTATTGATTTGTGTAAACGTTATAATGCATAAGTTCTATATGAACATGGATAATGTGGACATTCAGACCTTAAAATTTTTTGATGTTTAAAACATTTTTGTACATTGTGAAATTAAACTCGCAGCTTTTACCTACTAGACCCATTTCACTGAAAACGAGGCATTACGAGGTATTGCGCAAAGCATTCTACATTCCCCCACCTAGGATATTGCATTGAGTACGTGCCGATTAAAAGTAGATGCATAGATTTTAAGTTAGTTATAATGGGATTGTCATGTTCCTAAACAAAAATTCCTAAATAAATAAAGAGAAAAATAAATTACATGTTTCATCCACTTATTACACTGAAAACATAATATTGTTATCAAGTAGGTATTTTATATATATTACCCATTTCATATCTATAAATAAACATTTATTTCAATGGTTCCTTTCGGATAAGGATTTTAAACAATAAAATGCAGTAATTTTGCGACCGACAACTTATTTTCTAAAAATATAAATACATTTAAGGTGACACTTGCCGTCATTTTTTTCATCTAAATTTCGGGAGGGTATTACTCCGCTGTTTAACATTGTATATCCAAAGTTAAACATGATATCGTTTTGCCTTATTATTAATTTTATTTAATAATAATAATAATAATAATATTCCACAACTATCACACAACGCCATCTAGTCCCAAGCTAAGCAGAGCTTGTATTATGGGTACTAGACAACTGATAAACATACTTATATATTTCTAAATACATAAATATTATAGATAAATTACACCCAGACCCAGAACAAATGATCGTGCTCATCACACAAACATTTGTCCTGGGTGGGAATCGAACCCACGACCTCCGGCATAGCAGTCAGGGTGACTAACCACTAGACCAACAGGCCTGTCGCGGAAAATTATTTAAATATATATAAATTTATGCGGAAACAGTATAGTAAAATAATAAAAACCATTAAAATGATACGAGCTACGAAATATTCGTTTTTATTGCGAATTTAACACAACTTTGGGCGTAAATTAGTAATAAAAGAAGTGTAAAGTTTCCAAAACGATGTCGGTAACAAGAATGCTCAAATATCTAAAAATGCAATAAATTATTTGTAATACATTTATGCAGTGGTTTTTTCATAAAACTCGATTTTCAAATGCCATTTCGTATTTTTACGCGCGTTTTACTATGAATTGTCATGCATCTCACTGAATAATGTAACTCCCGATGCAGTGCGGGAGGACGACGCTCACGCACACATGCTTATTCAAGTTTTGTTCGACTCAGGCACAGAATAAATAATAGTACGTACAGAAGTTACAATCCTTTTTTCGAAATACCTTCCGTTTCCCTAAGCTCAAATATTAGGTACGTATATATTAAACCCTCGGCTGGCACTTCTGGAACGGTAAAAATATCTATAATTATACTGTGCTTCTGGCAGTCAGGGTATCCTATTGATAGGTATGTACCTAGTTCGATATAGTATTAGGTACCTATTCAGCTATGCTTGTACTAGGATTCCCTCACTAGTGTTCCCGTAGGAACCTATTTACTACTCCACTCCCATGAGTACCAGTGTTATGTTTAATAGCTTATAATGTACTTAACATATTTAAATAAAACTAATTTTACGGATTCTATCGCGTATATTAACTTATTTTTATCTTCCCGACGTTTCGGGTGCTTTCCAGCACCCGTGGTCACGGGGGACTGAGGTGTTTGACGTCCTGCTGTCATAGTTAGCCCGGCTACCTTCAGTTTTTTAATATTAATTTTTGGTTCGATTTACGCAGAATGAGCTTACAGTATCTTGAGGTCTAGCAGTGGTATACTTGGGTTCGGATTTGATTTTATTAATTATGGGATCCCAAGCAGATGGCAGCACCCATCCATCTTCTCTATTGAAATTAGGATGTTTTTTAATTTCAATAGCCTCGCGAATCATCCTTGGGAGGAATCGGTGTTCTTTTGCGAGGATTTGTGGTCTATCAAATCTAATGTAATGGCGGGGACGATCTTGAACATGTTCACAAACTGCAGACTTCCCGATACGTCGGTGCTTCACGTCAGCTATATGTTCTTTAACGCGGGTTTTTATAGATCTTTTTGTTTGTCCTATGTACGAGAGACCACATTCACAATCCAGCTTGTACACTCCTGCATCTTGTAGAGGGATATGACACTTGACGGATGGTAAAAATTGACCAATCTTCTTCAGCGGCTTGAAGTATGTTTTAATGGAAGCTCGCTTCAAGATGTAGCCAACCTTGTCTGTGACTCCTCTGACATAGGGTAGTACAGCAGGCACACGCTCGACTGTGGCTGGCTTCACTCGGTCACTGTGACGTAGGCGCGGGACCCGAAGCTTGTTGTCTTGCAGTACTTGCTTGACGTGCTGAAGCTCGGCGGCCAGATGTTTTCTGTCACAGATCCCTCGTGCTCTCTGAAACAAAGATTTTCCCACGGTAGCTAACTGTGAAGGATGATGGTGCGAATCACCATTTAAATATCGGTTTGTATGGGTATTTTTTCTGTACACAGTATGACCAATAGTGTTATCAGGATTTCGGATGACTAAAACATCTAGGAAAGCTAAAGTATTGTTTGCCTCTAACTCCATTGTGAATTGTATTTTAGGGTTTATGGAATTAAGGTGGTTTAAAAATGCAGTTACTTTGTCAGATGGTAAAATTGTGAAAGTATCGTCTACGTACCGCTTGTAGAATCTTGGATTTACAGGAGCATTAAGAAGGGCTTTCTCCTCAAAGTCCTCCATGAATATGTCGGCGACTACGGGAGATACAGGTGAGCCCATTGCCACTCCGTCTACTTGCATGTAGAACTCTTCTTTCCACAATAAATAGCCAGATGTAAGGCAGTGTTTGAGTAATACTGCATATTCTGTGGGCATGTTGTTATCTTCTAGCTTTCTAGTAACAATTGAGATGCAGTCTTCAATAGGTAGGCATGTGAATAGTGACTGAACATCAAAACTGACCATAGTTTCATTGTCAGCGAGATGTAGGTCTTTTATCTCACTAACAAAATGGTATGAATCCTTTGTGTGTGCTCTGGTATGTCCTCTTAGTGGTGACAGTATTTTTGCCAAGTGTTGAGCCAACTTATAAGTTGGTGAATCGATCTGGCTTACTATAGGACGTAGTGGAGCGTTTGGTTTGTGTATTTTCGGTAACCCATACAATCTCGGTGGTTTGGCACATGATGGTATTGTCGAGTTCACGTCGAGATCTAATTTTTCGGAGTATTTCTTTATTAAATCAGTAGTTGTTTTAAGTGTATTAGTTGTAGGGTCTATTTTGACCTTTTTGTATGTACTTACGTCCGATAAAAGTTCTTGTATTTTGGAATTATAATCTGACGTGTCCATTATTACCGTAGCATTTCCTTTATCCGCGCGGAGAATCGTGAGCTCTGGTCTGTTGCGTAAGTTGTACAACGCTTTAAATTCGTCTTTAGGGAGATTTAGTTTCGGCGTGGAACTTCGACGTAACAAGGACGAAATGTCTTGACGTATAGCCTCTAAATCGTGTTTACCGATATTGTTCTTAAACAGACAATTTTCCACACTGCAGATAATTTCCTCGTACGGGATTTTTTGCGGCGTTATAGCAAAATTCAAGCCTTTCGACAATACTTTTATTGTAGGTTCGTCCAGTGTTTCTTTTGACAAATTATAGACCGTGCGTTGTTTATTGTTCGCGTCTGTGGTCAACGGTTGTTGCGTTTCGTTTCTACGTTGACATGGATGTTTGGCATTTGATTTGATAGTTAATTTTTGGTATTTTTCTATATGTTTGTCTTTGCATTCATTATATTTCGATATTTCGCGTTTGTTTAAAGTTTCAATGCAATTATTAAAATCAAATGTCGTTAAAACTGTCTTTAACTCACTGGACAAATTGTCTATGGTATTATTTATGATTTGTAAATCGAACCGTTTTTGCTGAATCACCGTTCGTAACAACTTTTTACTTGCCTGATTTAAGATCTTAGCGCTTCCTCGAATGTCCTTTTTAGTGGATATTTTGACACACGTAGGAATGAGATTGTGATCGCGGCACCTCTTCAAGAAAATCAATGATGTTAAATATCTTGCGCGCTTGGTCATGGGATCTTCTAATCGGCGAATTTTATTTGCAATTACCAGTCCGTACTGGTTTACATAATGATTTCTTATATTTACGCGAACACTACACATTTAAATAAAACTAATTTTACGGATTCTATCGCGTATATTAACTTATTTTTATCTTCCCGACGTTTCGGGTGCTTTCCAGCACCCGTGGTCACGGGGGACTGAGGTGTTTGACGTCCTGCTGTCATAGTTAGCCCGGCTACCTTCAGTTTTTTAATATTAATTTTTGGTTCGATTTACGCAGAATGAGCTTACAGTATCTTGAGGTCTAGCAGTGGTATACTTGGGTTTGGATTTGATTTTATTAATTATGGGATCCCAAGCAGATGGCAGCACCCATCCATCTTCTCTATTGAAATTAGGATGTTTTTTAATTTCAATAGCCTCGCGAATCATCCTTGGGAGGAATCGGTGTTCTTTTGCGAGGATTTGTGGTCTATCAAATCTAATGTAATGGCGGGGACGATCTTGAACATGTTCACAAACTGCAGACTTCCCGATACGTCGGTGCTTCACGTCAGCTATATGTTCTTTAACGCGGGTTTTTATAGATCTTTTTGTTTGTCCTATGTACGAGAGACCACATTCACAATCCAGCTTGTACACTCCTGCATCTTGTAGAGGGATATGACACTTGACGGATGGTAAAAATTGACCAATCTTCTTCAGCGGCTTGAAGTATGTTTTAATGGAAGCTCGCTTCAAGATGTAGCCAACCTTGTCTGTGACTCCTCTGACATAGGGTAGTACAGCAGGCACACGCTCGACTGTGGCTGGCTTCACTCGGTCACTGTGACGTAGGCGCGGGACCCGAAGCTTGTTGTCTTGCAGTACTTGCTTGACGTGCTGAAGCTCGGCGGCCAGATGTTTTCTGTCACAGATCCCTCGTGCTCTCTGAAACAAAGATTTTCCCACGGTAGCTAACTGTGAAGGATGATGGTGCGAATCACCATTTAAATATCGGTTTGTATGGGTATTTTTTCTGTACACAGTATGACCAATAGTGTTATCAGGATTTCGGATGACTAAAACATCTAGGAAAGCTAAAGTATTGTTTGCCTCTAACTCCATTGTGAATTGTATTTTAGGGTTTATGGAATTAAGGTGGTTTAAAAATGCAGTTACTTTGTCAGATGGTAAAATTGTGAAAGTATCGTCTACGTACCGCTTGTAGAATCTTGGATTTACAGGAGCATTAAGAAGGGCTTTCTCCTCAAAGTCCTCCATGAATATGTCGGCGACTACGGGAGATACAGGTGAGCCCATTGCCACTCCGTCTACTTGCATGTAGAACTCTTCTTTCCACAATAAATAGCCAGATGTAAGGCAGTGTTTGAGTAATACTGCATATTCTGTGGGCATGTTGTTATCTTCTAGCTTTCTAGTAACAATTGAGATGCAGTCTTCAATAGGTAGGCATGTGAATAGTGACTGAACATCAAAACTGACCATAGTTTCATTGTCAGCGAGATGTAGGTCTTTTATCTCACTAACAAAATGGTATGAATCCTTTGTGTGTGCTCTGGTATGTCCTCTTAGTGGTGACAGTATTTTTGCCAAGTGTTGAGCCAACTTATAAGTTGGTGAATCGATCTGGCTTACTATAGGACGTAGTGGAGCGTTTGGTTTGTGTATTTTCGGTAACCCATACAATCTCGGTGGTTTGGCACATGATGGTATTGTCGAGTTCACGTCGAGATCTAATTTTTCGGAGTATTTCTTTATTAAATCAGTAGTTGTTTTAAGTGTATTAGTTGTAGGGTCTATTTTGACCTTTTTGTATGTACTTACGTCCGATAAAAGTTCTTGTATTTTGGAATTATAATCTGACGTGTCCATTATTACCGTAGCATTTCCTTTATCCGCGCGGAGAATCGTGAGCTCTGGTCTGTTGCGTAAGTTGTACAACGCTTTAAATTCGTCTTTAGGGAGATTTAGATTTTAGGAAATTATCTGCAGTGTGGAAAATTGTCTGTTTAAGAACAATATCGGTAAACACGATTTAGAGGCTATACGTCAAGACATTTCGTCCTTGTTAGGTCGAAGTTCCACGTCGAAACTAAATCTCCCTAAAGACGAATTTAAAGCGTTGTACAACTTACGCAACAGACCAGAGCTCACGATTCTCCGCGCGGATAAAGGAAATGCTACGGTAATAATGGACACGTCAGATTATAATTCCAAAATACAAGAACTTTTATCGGACGTAAGTACATACAAAAAGGTCAAAATAGACCCTACAACTAATACACTTAAAACAACTACTGATTTAATAAAGAAATACTCCGAAAAATTAGATCTCGACGTGAACTCGACAATACCATCATGTGCCAAACCACCGAGATTGTATGGGTTACCGAAAATACACAAACCAAACGCTCCACTACGTCCTATAGTAAGCCAGATCGATTCACCAACTTATAAGTTGGCTCAACACTTGGCAAAAATACTGTCACCACTAAGAGGACATACCAGAGCACACACAAAGGATTCATACCATTTTGTTAGTGAGACAAAAGACCTACATCTCGCTGACAATGAAACTATGGTCAGTTTTGATGTTCAGTCACTATTCACATGCCTACCTATTGAAGACTGCATCTCAATTGTTACTAGAAAGCTAGAAGATAACAACATGCCCACAGAATATGCAGTATTACTCAAACACTGCCTTACATCTGGCTATTTATTGTGGAAAGAAGAGTTCTACATGCAAGTAGACGGAGTGGCAATGGGCTCACCTGTATCTCCCGTAGTCGCCGACATATTCATGGAGGACTTTGAGGAGAAAGCCCTTCTTAATGCTCCTGTAAATCCAAGATTCTACAAGCGGTACGTAGACGATACTTTCACAATTTTACCATCTGACAAAGTAACTGCATTTTTAAACCACCTTAATTCCATAAACCCTAAAATACAATTCACAATGGAGTTAGAGGCAAACAATACTTTAGCTTTCCTAGATGTTTTAGTCATCCGAAATCCTGATAACACTATTGGTCATACTGTGTACAGAAAAAATACCCATACAAACCGATATTTAAATGGTGATTCGCACCATCATCCTTCACAGTTAGCTACCGTGGGAAAATCTTTGTTTCAGAGAGCACGAGGGATCTGTGACAGAAAACATCTGGCCGCCGAGCTTCAGCACGTCAAGCAAGTACTGCAAGACAACAAGCTTCGGGTCCCGCGCCTACGTCACAGTGACCGAGTGAAGCCAGCCACAGTCGAGCGTGTGCCTGCTGTACTACCCTATGTCAGAGGAGTCACAGACAAGGTTGGCTACATCTTGAAGCGAGCTTCCATTAAAACATACTTCAAGCCGCTGAAGAAGATTGGTCAATTTTTACCATCCGTCAAGTGTCATATCCCTCTACAAGATGCAGGAGTGTACAAGCTGGATTGTGAATGTGGTCTCTCGTACATAGGACAAACAAAAAGATCTATAAAAACCCGCGTTAAAGAACATATAGCTGACGTGAAGCACCGACGTATCGGGAAGTCTGCAGTTTGTGAACATGTTCAAGATCGTCCCCGCCATTACATTAGATTTGATAGACCACAAATCCTCGCAAAAGAACACCGATTCCTCCCAAGGATGATTCGCGAGGCTATTGAAATTAAAAAACATCCTAATTTCAATAGAGAAGATGGATGGGTGCTGCCATCTGCTTGGGATCCCATAATTAATAAAATCAAATCCAAACCCAAGTATACCACTGCTAGACCTCAAGATACTGTAAGCTCATTCTGCGTAAATCGAACCAAAAATTAATATTAAAAAACTGAAGGTAGCCGGGCTAACTATGACAGCAGGACGTCAAACACCTCAGTCCCCCGTGACCACGGGTGCTGGAAAGCACCCGAAACGTCGGGAAGATAAAAATAAGTTAATATACGCGATAGAATCCGTAAAATTAGTTTTATTTAAATGTGTAGTGTTCGCGTAAATATAAGAAATCATTATGTAAACCAGTACGGACTGGTAATTGCAAATAAAATTCGCCGATTAGAAGATCCCATGACCAAGCGCGCAAGATATTTAACATCATTGATTTTCTTGAAGAGGTGCCGCGATCACAATCTCATTCCTACGTGTGTCAAAATATCCACTAAAAAGGACATTCGAGGAAGCGCTAAGATCTTAAATCAGGCAAGTAAAAAGTTGTTACGAACGGTGATTCAGCAAAAACGGTTCGATTTACAAATCATAAATAATACCATAGACAATTTGTCCAGTGAGTTAAAGACAGTTTTAACGACATTTGATTTTAATAATTGCATTGAAACTTTAAACAAACGCGAAATATCGAAATATAATGAATGCAAAGACAAACATATAGAAAAATACCAAAAATTAACTATCAAATCAAATGCCAAACATCCATGTCAACGTAGAAACGAAACGCAACAACCGTTGACCACAGACGCGAACAATAAACAACGCACGGTCTATAATTTGTCAAAAGAAACACTGGACGAACCTACAATAAAAGTATTGTCGAAAGGCTTGAATTTTGCTATAACGCCGCAAAAAATCCCGTACGAGGAAATTATCTGCAGTGTGGAAAATTGTCTGTTTAAGAACAATATCGGTAAACACGATTTAGAGGCTATACGTCAAGACATTTCGTCCTTGTTACGTCGAAGTTCCACGCCGAAACTAAATCTCCCTAAAGACGAATTTAAAGCGTTGTACAACTTACGCAACAGACCAGAGCTCACGATTCTCCGCGCGGATAAAGGAAATGCTACGGTAATAATGGACACGTCAGATTATAATTCCAAAATACAAGAACTTTTATCGGACGTAAGTACATACAAAAAGGTCAAAATAGACCCTACAACTAATACACTTAAAACAACTACTGATTTAATAAAGAAATACTCCGAAAAATTAGATCTCGACGTGAACTCGACAATACCATCATGTGCCAAACCACCGAGATTGTATGGGTGTTACCGAAAATACACAAACCAAACGCTCCACTACGTCCTATAGTAAGCCAGATCGATTCACCAACTTATAAGTTGGCTCAACACTTGGCAAAAATACTGTCACCACTAAGAGGACATACCAGAGCACACACAAAGGATTCATACCATTTTGTTAGTGAGATAAAAGACCTACATCTCGCTGACAATGAAACTATGGTCAGTTTTGATGTTCAGTCACTATTCACATGCCTACCTATTGAAGACTGCATCTCAATTGTTACT
Organism: Parnassius glacialis; assembly: GCA_033319125.1. NCBI lineage: Eukaryota > Metazoa > Arthropoda > Insecta > Lepidoptera > Papilionidae > Parnassius > Parnassius glacialis. The sequence continues at coordinate 2,210,240 of JAVANC010000027.1, forward strand.
AGAAAGCTAGAAGATAACAACATGCCCACAGAATATGCAGTATTACTCAAACACTGCCTTACATCTGGCTATTTATTGTGGAAAGAAGAGTTCTACATGCAAGTAGACGGAGTGGCAATGGGCTCACCTGTATCTCCCGTAGTCGCCGACATATTCATGGAGGACTTTGAGGAGAAAGCCCTTCTTAATGCTCCTGTAAATCCAAGATTCTACAAGCGGTACGTAGACGATACTTTCACAATTTTACCATCTGACAAAGTAACTGCATTTTTAAACCACCTTAATTCCATAAACCCTAAAATACAATTCACAATGGAGTTAGAGGCAAACAATACTTTAGCTTTCCTAGATGTTTTAGTCATCCGAAATCCTGATAACACTATTGGTCATACTGTGTACAGAAAAAATACCCATACAAACCGATATTTAAATGGTGATTCGCACCATCATCCTTCACAGTTAGCTACCGTGGGAAAATCTTTGTTTCAGAGAGCACGAGGGATCTGTGACAGAAAACATCTGGCCGCCGAGCTTCAGCACGTCAAGCAAGTACTGCAAGACAACAAGCTTCGGGTCCCGCGCCTACGTCACAGTGACCGAGTGAAGCCAGCCACAGTCGAGCGTGTGCCTGCTGTACTACCCTATGTCAGAGGAGTCACAGACAAGGTTGGCTACATCTTGAAGCGAGCTTCCATTAAAACATACTTCAAGCCGCTGAAGAAGATTGGTCAATTTTTACCATCCGTCAAGTGTCATATCCCTCTACAAGATGCAGGAGTGTACAAGCTGGATTGTGAATGTGGTCTCTCGTACATAGGACAAACAAAAAGATCTATAAAAACCCGCGTTAAAGAACATATAGCTGACGTGAAGCACCGACGTATCGGGAAGTCTGCAGTTTGTGAACATGTTCAAGATCGTCCCCGCCATTACATTAGATTTGATAGACCACAAATCCTCGCAAAAGAACACCGATTCCTCCCAAGGATGATTCGCGAGGCTATTGAAATTAAAAAACATCCTAATTTCAATAGAGAAGATGGATGGGTGCTGCCATCTGCTTGGGATCCCATAATTAATAAAATCAAATCCAAACCCAAGTATACCACTGCTAGACCTCAAGATACTGTAAGCTCATTCTGCGTAAATCGAACCAAAAATTAATATTAAAAAACTGAAGGTAGCCGGGCTAACTATGACAGCAGGACGTCAAACACCTCAGTCCCCCCGTGACCACGGGTGCTGGAAAGCACCCGAAACGTCGGGAAGATAAAAATAAGTTAATATACGCGATAGAATCCGTAAAATTAGTTTTATTTAAATGTGTAGTGTTCGCGTAAATATAAGAAATCATTACTTAACATATCCTTAAAAAGGCTGCTAACAAAAACAAAAAAGATTAATCTGGTAGGTGCGTTCAAATAAACAACCTCTTCATCTTTATAATATTAGTAGATACATATAATATAGTGCTTACCAATTCATTTAATAGATTAAGGCGGTTACATAATTGGCTGCCGCAGGGGCAATCTAGGGTGAACAGCGATCGGGCAATATCAGAACTGTCATTACAAATATACACATGCCTACCGTTCAGTATGAGTGTCGTCGTCGTCTCGTAGACACACATGTTGAGAACGGCGCCAGTTTTATCGAAATTTCAATGAATTGGTATATATAGCCTTGCCCCTTTTATATAGAATGAGCATAGTGCACTTGATGGTAAGTGGATACTGTGGCCCATAGACAGCCATATTTATTTATTGATAAAAGAACTAATTAATTAATAATTAATAAATAAGTACTTTATTTCTAAATTTCAATCATATTTCTCCAGGAATAAAAACTGTAAATACGGAGTCACTATACCTGCTAAATGCCCCGTTGTTTTTCGATAGTATTAAACCTGTTTAAGAAACAAAATTTGAACAGTTTTTAAACCATATTGATAAATTGTATAAATAAGAACCCCACATTGCTCTTATTATTTAAAAATATTGTCTCCTTGTATCTAGATTTACATACTTATTCCGCTGGAGTTCAGTCTGTAAATGGTCGGATATTTTAAAAGATATTGATAATAATGTAAAAATAGCTATAGAAAAACCTCCATCAGTGCCCCTGTGGTAGCAGCGTGGGCAAGTTTGGGCTCCACGGACTTTCATGTAAGAAAATTGCTGGTAGGTTTTCATGGCACGGTTCTTTGAACGATGTCATCCGAAGGGCTCTTGTCTTTGTAAATGTTACCTCGGTTTTAAAGCCTTGTGGAATATTTAGAGACGATGGCAAGAGATTAGCATTTGTATTGCCCAGCCACCAATGCCAAGTCATGCCTGAAATGTTTAATGCTGCCACTAGGAGTTTTTCAGTTTTCATAACATCCAATTTGTATACACGATTTTCTAATATTGCCTTACCAATGCATTCATTGCATGACTTGTATTTTATTAAACATCCATGTTCATTAAACATTGCTTTTTCACCGCTCGCAATGACTCCACTCACTGATAGTAAGTTATTGGTGAGATTAGGTACACATAAAACATTGTTTATATTTATAATAAACTCTTTATCATCGACACATGTCGTGATCTGCAGATCTCCTGAGCATAACTTCCACGACTATTTGATTTGCAACAATTATGTCCTTAGTCTTCTGTTGATAACAGACATTCGACAACAAGTTTACGTTCAAGACTATATGTCAAGTGCCGGTCTGATTAACTGAATTTCTTTAAAAAGAAAACTGCACTAAATGAATTTATCTTCGTTTTCTCTGCAAACGGACACTGATTCTTTAAATGGCCAATCTGTTTGCATTTATAACAACGAATTATTTTCTTCAGCAGCATATTGTTTCCACTAACATTGACAGATGAAGATAACGTTCCGTTCATTCCGGTCGTCCAGCCGGCGCTATGTTACGTTTGCGTTTTGTTGTTGCATTCACCACTAGTTTGTTGCATCTGTTGTTTGTTGCATCTGCCAATATTGCGCCTGTGGAACTTCTTGGCGGCAAATGCACTTTCCGACTTACCCTCAAAATGTGTACTCATGTCCAAATTTGTTTTAATTGCATCCTTCGGCAGCTCCGTCGCGTAGTGGCTTAACAATGAGTCACAACGCTAAGGGCCGCGAGTTCGAATCCCGCACGGAACAAGTATTTGTATGGCCTACAAATATTTTTCCGGGTCTGGATTGTTTATACCTTATTTGTGGTAAAAGTTAGCTAACGTCCCGAGATTGAAAGATCTTCGAAATTACGACGACTAGTGTTTATCCTTGTGATATTTATGTATGTAAACTGCCCCCCACGATACAGGAGAAAATCCTAGTGTGGATGGTAACGTTTAAAAAATTAATCCGTATTGATATTCATACAGAAATATTCTCTTGCCATTATCATTGGCCCGAATTTATGCGGTTATCCTGCTAACATAAGCAACCCAGTACACTGGTAGTTGATGTTAAAGCCGGTACCAATCAATTTCTGTGCTGTTTCCGTGAGCTAGATGACATAGTTTACTAGGCGCATACTTATAAGATTTCTGAGTTAAAAACTCTCAAAATAGTTTTTCGTGAATATCCTGAATCGTCGAACATGCATATCATCCATAAACATCTTCCATAAGTCATATGTTGTTGTTGTCTTCCTAATATGCACATAAAGAAATCCTCGATAGTTAATATTAGTTTTGCTCTCGCCTTCAAATCATCTGATTTTTGAGGCGGAGTAGCTGTTGACGATAAAGGAGCCTTGATGGCGTACGTCATTCCTTCCAACACGAGTACGTTCTCCGCCGCAAAACACTAGTCGTCATAATTTCCAAGATCTTTCAATTTCGGGACGTTAGCTAACTTTTACCACAGATAAGGTATAAATAATTTTTGGTACAAAAAGTGAACGATAAGTGGTTTAGTAAATTTCATTAAAAGATTATTTTGTTCACTGTATCAAACTAAATAATTAATAACACAACGCATAAGAAGCAAAAGGTTTAATTTGTCTTTTGTAATGAGCACAACAAACAATTTAAACTTGACATTTAATTGTTATAATTATAATAATAAATTTAATTTAATAGACATAAATAATTTAATTAAGAAATTTTTGACTAGATATAGGTATTACCTATCTACATATATTTTAAGACAGATAGCAAATGTGCTATCTTATTGTTTATATATTAACTCAGCCAAGAACTTGGCTACACAGACATCTGCTCCTTTTGAGCAGTATAATGACTTAATATGTGATTTGGAATCAGTTCCAAGTAATTTAAATTAGAAAATGAGACAATAGAGGTAATCTCTAGCAGTTGTAATAATTTAAATAATTTAGAATGTAGCTTACAAATCTTTAATTGTATGTCTCCACAGAGTGATAATGAAAATTGTTTACACCTGGTGCATCAAAATATACAAGGCATGATAGGCAAAGAGCTAGAAATTGAGTTGTTCTTAAATAGCAACAATATTCATATTTTATGTATTACTGAACATTGGTTTAAAAGCTTATAACTTAATGTTTAACTTCAGAAATCACCAGGTGGTAAGTTCTTTCAATAGAGAAACGGTTTTAAGAGGTGGCTCCTTAATTTTAGCTAGTAAATTATTGTCATGTAAAGAACGTAAAGATATTGTGAGCCTCTCTGTTGAGCGAACTGTAGAAATGGCATGTGTTGAGTTTAAGCACCTCATTGTTGTGAGCGTCTACAGACCCCCATGTTCTATATACGACACTTTTGAAAAAATTATGGAGGAAGTTTTTGCTAAGCTTAATAAACAGAATAAATCTGTTGTAATATGTGTAGACGTTAATATCAATCTCCTAGAAGCTTCCTCAATCAATATTAAATTTAGATCATTGTTTAAATCATATGGTCTTTTTAATTTATTTTTAGAGCCAACGCGTATTGCTCAATCTAGTGCAACATGTATAGATAACATTTTTACAAATGTGAAGACATTGCATAAAAGTATAATTCAAAAATTAAGTTCTGATCACTGTAGGCAAGTAGTTTCGTTACCTTATGTTCACAAAAAGCAAGTAGATGAGAAAGTTGTGTTTGTTCCAGTAAATGCACGTCGCTTGGAGAAATTTAGAAGTAACATAGTGAAAAAACTTCCATCACTTTCATACCAAAATGATCCAAATTTTTTGTATGGAACATTATTTAAGCTTATTTGCAATGAATTTAATAATAATTTTACTTCTAAAACATTTTCCTTGAACAGCCGGAAGTCATTCAATGAATGGGCGACAGTAGGAGTCCATAAGAGCAGGCATAAGTTATATGATCTTTACCATGAAAGGTTATAAACCATAGCGTCAAATTTAGAGAATATGTAAAAAAATATTCAAAAATATTTAAAAGAGTGTGCTCCACAGCCAAGTTTTTGCATTTGAGCAACAAAATTAAGACGGCTTCTAATAAAATTAAAATGACATGGAGTATAATTAATAGCGAAACTGGTAAGATCAACTCTCGCAATTCAAACTACCAGTTAAGTGTTAATAACAAATTAACCGAATCAGATCAGGACGTTGCAGTGGTTTTTGAGAAATATTTTACTGATATTCCGATATTAACCACTAAGTCACTGAATTCTTCTCCTGCGGTCGCCGAATCATTACTTAAACAAAATGTAAATGCGTGTACAAAGAATTTTACATTTCACAAATTATCATCAAAATATATTGTAAAATATTTTAAAACTATTGATGTTAAGAAAACGGCGGATCTGTGGGGATTTCCGTTAAAGTTATTGCGTCTATAATAGATACAATTGCGCCTCATTTAGCTATTATTTTTAATACTAGTATCGAATCTGGTGTGTTTCCTGATTTAACGAAGTATAGTAAAGTAATACCTTTATTTAAATCTGGTAGTACATTAGACCCCATCAATTTTTGACCTATTTCTGTACTACCAACACTTAGTAAAATTTTTGAAAAAATTATTCTTGATCAAATGTTAAATTTCTTTAATATAAATAATTTACTTCATAAAAATCAATTTGGTTTCACAAGGGGTCGCTCGACAACTGATGCCGGTGTTGAGCTGATTAAATATATATTTAATGCATGGGAGAATTCACAGGATGCTTTGGGTATATTTTGTGACCTATCCAAAGCCTTCGATTGTGTTCACCATGAAACATTAATCAGGAAACTTCAACACTACGGTGTAAGAAGTGATGCTCTAAAATTAATTATTTCATATTTAAGTAAGAGAACGCAAAAAGTTGTCATCAACAGTATGAGTTCTTCCGGGTCGATGGTACAGATGGGCGTGCCTCAAGGCTCAATTCTCGGCCCCTTTCTGTTTCTTGTATATATTAATGACTTACCTTACATAGTAGGAGATAACCATGATATAGTATTATTTGCAGATGACACTTCTTTAATTTTAAAATTATGTCGACATTTGCTAAAATATGACGAAGTAAATAATGCTATATTTAAATTAGTAAATTGGTTCAATGTCAATAATTTGCATTTAAATGGCACTAAAACGAAATGTATGAAATTTATGACTCCAAATGTCAAACAATTAAATACTAATGTAATTTTAAATGGGGAGAAACTGAGTCTTGTATTCAAGAGTGAATAGGCTTTTGCTATGCTAAGACAGTGCGATATAACATCACGAGAGCTTCATCACTACGTACCACCAGGTGGGGTTTTGGTCAGGCACTGGCTTATATTAGATTAGTGTTTACCCTTACAGCCTAATAAAGTTCAGTGCTGAACATAGGCCTCCCCATAGATTGCCTTATGGGATATTTTCTATAGTTGCCACGCTTGTAGGCGGGTTGGTAACCGCAGATTTTTATTTTTAGTCGTTATTAGGAAGACGATGCTGCCCCACTCATGATTTGTTGCCCTCTGTCCCCTCTTACGATACCCACGGGATGATAGGGGTATGGATATACTTACACCACCACTACACGTTAAATTAGACAAAAAAAAATAAAAAAATATATTATTTTAATTATTTTACGTACTACTACGCCATGTCGTGGTAGTGTAAAGGATTATGTTATCCTATTATGTGTCACGTGGGTGTCGTAAGAGGCGATGGTCGATGTTTTCATACTTAATTAAATTAATGTTTAAAAATAGTCGCCCATGGTTTCTTGCCTGTGATAAATATAAATGACTTTCTATAATTATTCTTTGTTTTAATCTATATTGAATTACAATAATTCTATTCTATTCAATTCGCTGAGTCACAAAAATTTAAGACCCTTTTTACAGGCACTTATTGCTTAGCAGAACTTCAGGTAGATTGCTTGGTCACTCTGATTTACATTAAAAGTCTTATCATACTATATATTAACAAAACTAATTATCGCCAAATTAAAAAAATGAAAACAAAAGCTTTATAAAAAGTATTATATTTATGAAACCCCTGAAATTTATCGAATGAAATTTCTATTATACAATGAAAAATTTTAACAACTTTTTCCATGAAAAATATTATTATTATTATTGCAGCAATTCCAAATCCACTGCTATACTAAAGCCTTATTTCCTTAGTCCCCTCTAGAGGTGGGCCGCTCTACACTTCATTTACCGGTACGAGGATGCCACTAGAAAACCAGTCTTCCGAGAGGTGTAAGACATGATGACGTTATATCCCCGAAATACTTTACCGTTGCATTGGAAGAGGTTTTCAAGCTACTGGACTGGAAAGGATACGTTATCACCATCAATGGCGAGTATATTACTCACCTTCGATTTGCCGACGATATAGTTCTCATGGCAAATTTCCTGGAGGACTTCAATATTATGAAAAAATATTACTAAAATATTTATTTAATCGAATCATTTATACTCGATATCTTATACATCTCTGCCATATAGAAAGAATATTATTTATACCTTTGCGATAGAAGTCTACCTGAGGATCTAGACTTTACAAAGTCTATAAAGACATTTTATGCGAAAGAAACTTTTTCCTCGCCGGAAATTATCCAAATTATGGCAAAATAATAATAGATTTTGGCTACGTCTGGCAAGGATGAATATAACTTTGGTTTTTGACTGCAGGGCTTGTAATTATTAAAAATAAGCACACCCATTTACCAAAATTCTGTCACATTTTTAAACATAAAAGTCTTATTTAGCTTCAAGTTTTTTTATCGGGCAATAATTTTCAGGATCAACTTTCCTTAATGTGGGTCTTACAGTGGCAATAAAATCAGAAGCCAGCGGTGCGGGAAGAGAAATTATCTAATTATTATGACTTTTACCATTTATCACTAAGTGCTAAGCCTACTTAACTACTTAGGAAATGGTTTTTGCTGAATTTGCGTTATTTATACCCGCACTAATTATATAACGAGAGAGTGCGAATTTTGTGAGTTTGTATATGTGAAGGGTAATCTCCGGAACCACTGCAATAATTTGAAAATTCTTTCACCATTTAAAAGATATGTTTCTTCTTATATTGTCAAAATAATAAATTTAAGGCGCTGGTAAATAATATAAGTTTCTTCTTTTTCAACCGTCGTCAGTTCAAAAAAGGGTGGTAAGAGTAGGGGCCTGTCACAGACTGTTGATATATATGGTCATTGGTCACCATGTCATAGATTATATTATTTCCGGTAGAAACAGGTAAATTATTACTATTATATATTAGGTGACCAGGCAGACGTTGTTCTGCCCTTTCCGAACGACCATTTGCTTTCCCAAAAAAATTCCTGAAATAAGCAATAAAAAAATTGGGGGTCACTTATCGGGACAAAAACTATCCTATCTCTCAAGTTGGACCAAACTGCACACAGTCTGCAAATTTTTTTTGAAATCGGTTCTATCTGTTGAATACTTATAGCAATACGTGGTGGTTATACTACTAAATTGTAGCTTATATTAAACGTTTGTATTTTTAACATAGCGCCATCTATTAAATATTTACTCAATCCAGTCAACAGATATCGTCATTTGACAGAATCGTTTGAAGCTAACAGATAATTGTGACTGTCAAATAATAGAGAAATAATTTTCAATAAAATAATATTGTATTGCGACTATAAATTGAGATATAAGCTATCCTATCTTTTAAGTTGGACCAAACTCCACATTGATCAAAAATTTCATTGAAATCAGTTCAGTAGTTTAGGAGTCCATCGCGGACGAACAACGTGACACGTACTTTTTATATATAAAGATATATATATATATATATATATATATATATATATATATATATATATATATATATATATATATATATATATATACATATATATATATATATATATATATATATATATATAAGGCCTATGTCCATATGTATCCTGGAAAAGTGACGTCCGCATATCGGACTCCACTTTTTTGAACGTTTGCTCTTGACTCCTTTTAGTCATAGTTAAGTACAGAACAAAATAGATGGATGTCAAAAATTCACCCCAGTAGCTACAATTGTATAATGCAAAGTTCCTTAAGTTTCCGCAACAAGAGAGTGGTGCTCCTGTAGCGCGTATAGCTGCAGTCGTATATCTCACTGTTATTTTTGTTTTTGAAAACGACGGAGCCATGTATTTGGTTTCTGCGTATTGCGACGTTGCCAGCTTGCTAATTTGGTACGCTCGATTAAATTGTCATCGCAAAATTATAAGCAATGTACGCGTAGGGTGCATTCTGGCGTCTGGCACTCGGTTGAACCATATAACCGAAATAATTACATATAATAAAAATTGTACATCGCACAATGATGATTTCCCGAAATATGCGTGCTAGAATTTTTTTGAAATTAGTTGAAGAGAATCAATAAAATTGATCTGCCGAAATATCTCTCTTTTATTTATAATTTATATCAATATAAGATATGGTGTTTTATTGTTTGATTATCGGTTTGTATGGAAATACTCGTTATAATATTTCCTTTTACTTACTTACCTTTTAATAGATTCCAATAATAAACGAAGGATCAAAGTATATTCGGCAAGTGTCGATAGCAAATCAATTCGGTAGCAAAAATATAATTATATGAAGGGTCGTCGAAAAGTGCAGAACAACGTCTGCCTAGCCATCTAGTAGTATATAAAATCCCAAGCAATGGTAATTTTTACCTTCAGTAAAGTCTTTAAAAACATGTATTAACTATTTTTAGGCATACATAATCAATATTCGGTTAAAACAATAGGAACATATATTTATTTTTATTAATGCAAACTTTTTTTTTAATTTAAAATTATTGATTGAAAATGACAGAACATAAATATGAAAAGGGGGCCAAGTGCGGTACAAATACCTTTCAGGGCTGACGGCTTCGTCGATAATAGTTGGGATCTGCATAGATGGCAAGTTCTATATCATTTCCTTATATTAGAGCTACAAAAATTCTTAATGTTTTTCAATTAATTTAATAAAAACTCTTAAATTTTAATCACCTGAGTCAATGAAGTTTTTAATTGAAATTTGTTTAAAATTGCGTAAAATGCCAATTTCCAACGTGATCTTGAAGTTAAAAAAAAATTGAGGATGTGTAATCTGCCAAGACGTACTTCAGGAAAAGCGTGATTGATTCTGCTCCAAAAATTCACTTAATAAATACCCATTAATAAAGAAGGCCTTTGTTTGTACTTTAAAAACAATTTCAAAAGTAGAGGAAGTGACGGAATTCCTTGAAATATTTTTACATAATGAACATATTCAGCAATAATTATTTACCACGTTCTCATATTTCAATGATTCTTGCAGTTGTTAGCACACCTGCCAAGTATTACAACTACTGCAAATATCTGTACTATGAGTCAATCTATGGCGTTGGCGTATGATCAGCTGTTGATTCTGATAGGCTGCAACGAATGAATTAATGTATCCAGTGTTACATAAATAATTTCGTAAGTGAAATCAATATTGAATGACGCAAGTAAATATCGAAACCTTTCGTAAGCGCAAGGCTCAAATGTCCAAACAAGTACTTCACAGCTACGCCGTAGACCCCTGTCAAACACGCCTGGTGTGGGCGCGTTTAGTAAACATTTGGCTATAGAAAGCTATTAACCTCGACGAATAATGGTCTAATTAGTTTGAGTTAATTTAAAATAGACTTTATTACAAGTAGCATAGATTAAAAATATTTTGATTCAGTGACATTGACTTTGTAAAAATAATAAGACGTGTGTATATGTGATGGGTAATATTTGTGAGGGACTAACAAAAAAGAAAGTGCTAACTGTGGTACTTGCCGAGCATGTCATCAAAAATTACTATTATTGGATATTGGGTTTGTGATAATGCAGTCGATAGACTAACCATCTATTCTTCTTTTCACTGGAAACAAGTCATTCCATCTTACACCCCTGAGGGTGACAACGAATCTGCATTTTGAATTTAAATCGATGGTAGATATAGATATACAAGAGCCACAGCATTCACTTACAATCCAGATGACTGTATGCTCGTTTGTCATGCATCTTTACATATTTTATTACCTCTGCTCTCCGGACTCTACATACCGCTCATAAACTAAGGACAAGCTTTAGCTGCAGCAGACTAAGAAGAAGCTAACAGCATCGTTGGTTTAGTGGTGGAGATCCCAGGGTGAACCAAAATAAGACATTGGGTTATTCAGTCAAGAAATTCTTACTTGCTGCCCGGAGTCAAGAAGTTGGCGGGATTTCATCCTCGTGTCTCAGAAAGCATATAAAACTGGGATCTTTTGCCTAGTCTTTCTACGCTCGTGTTGAACTACAGTCGCATTGGACAATGAGAATGAGAGAATAGAGTGCACTTGTTCCTGTACACACACCCAATAATCTTTTTCTGCGCTGATAGCTAGTCTTGAAATATTCTTATTTTTCTTGAAATATTCTTATTTTCTCAAATATGTATCGATTTCCTCACCATATTTTTCATTATCGTTAGGCGCGTAGTAACAAAAAGGGATTAGAAATCAAATTTCTCGTGATACTAAATATTGACGCCCGAACTACTTCAGCTTCAGCTTCAGCACACAAAAGCT